>WHSE01000150.1:0-48124 GCA_012295165.1 Asparagus setaceus
ATAAAATTATAAAATTTAAATACCAGGGTTGGGTGGGTCGGGTCGGTCGTCGGTGAAGGGTTCGGTTAGGCGGTCAAGTTCGTCCCCGTCTATATTGGACGGCCCGACCCGTGATGACAGCGTATATCATGGGGCGGGTCGGACCGACCTCGAATGTCGGTAGGGTCGTGGACCCATAAATTGGTAGAGTCGGCCAGCGAATTGACGACGTGCTGACCCTATTATCGACATGCTTATTATATTATATGTTATTATACTATACTATATTATAGTTAATCTAATATATTAGTAATATTTATTAAATAATATAAAAATATAATAATTAAAATATCTTATGTAATAATATAATAACATATTAAATACTAGTATTTAATATGTTGATAATATCTTATATAATAATAAATAATAATAAAATATAAATAAACTAATAAAAAATAATAAAAAGTTATTGATAATAAATAATGATATAATAATATACTATACAATATTATAATCACTATAATATTATTAACTTTTAATAAAAAATTGTAATAAATTAATAATTATAAAATATTATATAATAGTAACATATTTAATAATAAAATAATAATATTATAATAATATATTGTATAGTAAATGTAATATAATATATAAAATATTAATATATTATTTAATAAATAATATAATATATTATAAAGTAAAATAATTTTTAATACTAAAATAATTTATTGCTAACAAATGTTAATGTAAAATAATATATTCATAATATAATAATATTTATTTATATCATAAAATTATTAATATATTATTAAAATATTATTAATAAACTCTAACATATTAGAAACTATAATATATTATATAATATTAAAATATTTATTTATATTAATTTATTAATAATATATTAGTAATAACATAATATTAACATTATTAATAATATTATATTATATTAGTAATTGTATAATATTATTGTTGATGTATATAATCACAGTCCTAACCTCGCGGAGTTTAGTTTTTAAGAGAGCCGAGTGCTTTCTCCTAAAACCCGGCCAACTCAGAACCAAGGGTTGCTTCAACAAAGGAAGGACTGCGGAAGAGGCGGAGTTGGGATCTCGGTGGTTCCTCAGGCGGTCAAGTTAGCGAAGTGGGAGATAGTTTAATGGGCGAGGAATTCTGAGAAGATTGCTTACCTTGGTTGTTCCGTGTTCTCTCTTCTTATAGGTAGGGTTAAGGGGTATTTAGTCTTTCCATTAGCTTAGGAACCAGGTGAGTCGACCCTCCTCCCTCAGCGTGTGGTAGAAGTGGTGGACATCTCTCGCCTGCTGGTGGTTGCCCTCTGAGTCAAGCCGGGGTAGTCCCGAGGTGGTGTGGTCTGTCGCCGCTTAATTAATGGGATGGGATGGCCTTTGTAGTGCATGGGTCAGGAGTGTCTTAAATCTTGTGAGATGGGGAATTAAGGGGTTGTCAGTGCATTTAATGTGATGTTGATGGGCTCGAGAGTCTTGTGTGGCCGTCGTTTGAGTGGAGAATCCGCAGGAGGGTGAGAGAAGGGGGCAGTGGGCTGGATGACCGACTCATCACGGCCTCTTAGAAGCGTCAGGATGATCGGGAAGACGATGGGGCGCCTTATCGCGTCTCTAGAAGGGCGAGTGGTAGAAAGGTAGGCTGGATTCGTTCCACATTGTTTGGAGAATTAACTTGTGGGAAGGGATAAACGTAGTGCGAGTCGGAGGACGGCAGCCCACCGCCTCCGTCGTCGTCAGAACTGTCGATGGGCGACTTACCGCCTTCAGCGTCGGTCATGGCGATAGTCGCTGATGGGCCGGAATTTGGAGTCGGTATGCGGCCGGTTCAGTGGAGTTGGCGTGGAGGTCCTTGTCGGTCCTCATTGGTAAGCAAGCGTTACGTCGGTCGGCTTCGGCTTTTCTCTTTAATCAGCGATTAGTGGTTATGACCATATGATTGGGCCCTTTAAGCTTGGAGTGGTTGGAAGCGAGTCCAAGTGAAATAATGGCGTGCCGGCAGTTGAGGGGTTGAATCGTTACATCGATTTGACCTGCGTCATCATCGGACGTCCTTTGGTCACTTTTGGGTTTCGGGATGGTGAAGCTTCATTTAAGAGCGTTTGGTGATTTTCGAGATGGCGATTGATCTTGGGTGACCCTCGAGTTCCCCACTCTTAATTTTTCCGTTGATCACGGGGGCTTAGCATTTATGGGTCTGTTATAAATAGTGGGGAGACCATTACTTATCGGGTTCTGCGCTTTGGTGGTTAATTAAGGCTTTATTAGTCATCTAAGGTCTCAAATGGGAGCCGTGAGTTTTCTTGAGAAGATGGTTGATGAGGGTGGATCCTCTCCAGAGTCCATCTTCGGGGTTTCAGTGAGAGTGCGGTAGTTGGATTCGTGTGAAGGAAGGGGAAAACCCTACGTTTATCGACGGCATTGGGAGCACGCGGTTTGTGATCGTCATTGTGTCATTTTAGTAGGGATAGTGGAGTGCGTTGAGTGTATCTCGAAGAAAGGCGTTTTTTACATCCATGGATTCTAATTTATATTTTGTTTACATCCATGGATTACGATTTATTGTGTGTAAGAACGTAAAAATTTCTTGAAGCGACCAATATCCATGAAACACTATCGATGAAGGTTACAAGGCGGCGACTTTCGATAACAAAGGAGAATCGGGCTAATGTCTCAAGTACAGGATTACAAGTTGACAATCCTTGTGAAAAGAGATCACAAGTATTGATCTCTTCAAAGCAAAGCAGCGGGACTTATCCGCGTTTGATTCAACAGCGGGCACATGGCGTTAAGCTAAGCAGCGGAGCACATGAGTGCGGCCCGCGTTGAACCCCGTCGCGGAACACATGGCCCTCGTTGAAGCCCAAAGCGGCGACCACGGGGCCAGCGTTTCAATTCAAAATCGCGAGCACATGGCCCGTTTCAATCCAAAGCAGCGGACACATGGCCCGTTGAAGCTAAGCAGCGGAGCATGGCTGCGGCCAGCGTTGAAGCTCAAAGCAGCGGCACACGGCCAGCGTTGAAGCTCAAACGCGCACACATGGCCAGCGTTGAAGCTCAAAGCGGAGCGAGGCTTGCTCGAGCGAACTCACGGCGTTTTGACTCGTTCAAACCACGATCTTAACGGTTCCAAAGCGTTTTGCATGATCGAGGCCATTAACCCTCATTTAGGAGGCGATTATAGGTCAGTTACGCCTTAAAACTCCTATAAATAGCCAAAAGCTTGGCGGTGGAAGGGGCTTTTCTCTCTGATTGGCGACCTTTTGGAGGGAAGTTGTGTTGGCTTAGAGAGGCTTCTTTGGATTGGCCTCTCTTCGGCAGCTTGGCATACAAACTTCGTCGCGAGTTACAAAACTCATATCTTGAGTTATCAAACTTCGTTAGAGTTATAAACTTGCTTTTGTTCTTAGACTTGCTCTGGAGTTCTTTTCCAACCTCGTCGAGTTAAGGCGGTCGGATCGTCAGCGGGATACAAGATTCAAGCTCCACGCATGCAGTGAAGAACCAGTTAAATAAAGGGAAGGGTCTCCGTTGACCTTTCTCTCTTTTGTAAATCGATCGAGGAAGTTGTAATTTCTTTTATCTAAGTCGGTTAGAGAGATTGCATTGAGAGTGTATTCATTATTCTTCAAATAGAATAGATCAATTTTTAAATTTCACCATGAGAACATTGTCTTTGATATGGAACCATGGGGGCAACACCCAAAATCCTTTAGCGTGCCTTTCATATCCTCTAGGTAGATCTTGGTGCCCTTTCATTAACCCGCAGCAATTGCGGTACTCCCCTTGTTGGAAGGCGGCTTAGAGGCGTCGAGGTGGCGAGAGGAGGCTACGGAAAAGTCGAAGACGAAAGGCGGCGGCGACTATTAGGATGTATACCTAGGCTTGTAGTTTTAATTTTTCTTTTATTTTGGTATTTGGACGTCACGGACTATTGTAAAACTTTGCTTGGAATATCAATGAAAATTCGTATTTCATGGATGGTTGTTCATTCAATTCCTCCTTTCCCCTTCTCTTTTTTTTTTTTTTGTTGTAGCCGAAAGCAGTGCATTACAATGGAGACTTATAAAAGCACAAGTAGAGCCGAATTAGGCCCACAATGGGGCACAATAAACATAAGTAGATCAAACAGATTGGCCGCACGTGGGGCTTACAATAAACATAAGTAGGCCGAACGCAGGTCGGCCCACAATGGGGCTTACAATAAACATAAGTAGAAGCCGAACAGATTGCGGCCCGCATGGGGCTTACTTCTGAGTTGGCCCAATCAGCGTGGCGGTCGTTGGGCCGCCATCGACTAGCTGGTTAGGCGTGCGGGGGCGTCTTCATCTGCGGTCCCTTTGTCAAAGTCATTACGTCTCGGGGTGCGGAGCTAGCAGAGTCGGCTCTTATGGTGGCGAGATCTTGCGAAGACGACCGCGTAGGTGAGGCCTAGGACTTCGTGGCGCCTAGGTCTTAATTTTCGTGAGGCGATCTACATTTTGAGGCAAAGAGCAAGCACGAGTCGGCTCCGTGGGGCGGCGACTCCGTGAGGGACGGACCGTAGGTCGGGCGCCTAGGACTTCGTGGCGCCCTAGGTCTTAATTTTGGCAATCTACATTTTGAGGCAAAGAGCAAGCTGAGTCGGCTCCGTGGGGCGGCGACTCCGTGAGGGCGACCCGTAGGTGAGCGCTAGGACTTATGGCGCTAGGTCTTAATTTTGGCCGAGCGATCACATTTTGAGGCAAAGAGCAAGCACGAGTCGGCTCCGTGGGAGCGGCGACTCCGTAAAGAGGGCGGCCGCGTAGGTCAGTGCCTAGGACTTACGTGGCGCCTAGGTCTTAATTTTGGCGAGCGATCTCTGTTTGAGGCAAAGAAGCAAGCGGGCAGCGACTCCGTAGGGGCGACGGCGTAGGTCGGTGCCTAGGACTTCACGTGGCGCCTAGGTCTTAATTTTTTTTTTAGAGCGATCTGTTTTGAGGCAAAGAGCAAGCGAGTCGGCTCCGCGTGGGGCGGCGACTCCGTGAGGGCGACGTAGGTGGTGCCTGGACTTCGTGGCGCCTAGGTCTTAATTTTCCCGGAGCGATCTGTTTTGAGGCAAAGAGCAAAGCGTCGGCTCCGTGGGGCGGCGACTCCGTAGGGGACGGCCGCGTAGGTGGTGCCTAGGACTTCGTGGCGCCTAGGTCTTAATGGGGTCGGGTCACATAGGCACGACTTGGCGGCGGATATGCTCCTTGACTTCGACTTGGCGTGGTTGGGCAACCCGTTTTGACTTGGCGGTAGGGTGTGGTTACTTAATTGGCGAGTGGGATCACTGTCGCGACTAGGTGAAAGGGTTCCTTGACTTCGTCCTAGCAGAGAGGAATGCCTCAACTTCGACTTAGTGAGAGTGGTAGGTTAAACTTGACTAAGTAAGTTGGGTCGCTGTCTCAACTAGGTGAGAAGGGTTCCTTGACTCGGCGTGGCGAAGGGTTCCTTGACTCGACCTAGCGAGGAAGATCGCTGAACTACACCCGATGGGAAGTTACCTCGACTCAAACTAAGAGAGTGGGATGTCCCGGCTTCGTGTTAGGAGAAGGGCGTACCTCGACTCACCCGGTGAAGGGTCCCCTAAGCTTCGGCTCTAACAAAGTAGCCATCCGACTTGATAGGCGAAATTGGATCTTCACAATTAACTTTTGGCGGGAAGGCGGTTTGATCTGCCGTGTGGTGAACATTTAAGGCGCTCCTTGCACCATTTAAGACAAGGAGGATTGTCGGCAAAATTCTATTTATATTGATGGCTTTTGGCGAGATTTACAATGCAAATTTATTGAAAAACTTCTGAGGTGTTCTATGTTCGAGGGGATGTGGTAGGACTCTCCCATCCGGGACCGGTGGCGATATGTTCGGTGGTTCTTGAGGGCGGTGTAGGGTCCTTCCCAATTAGAGGCAACTTGCGTCGGTGTCCTTGTCAAAGGCGCCTTCCTCGGCACTAGTCGTAGACTTGGAATCTCCTCGGTCGGACTTTCTTTGTTGTAATGTCGAGGCGATCCGTGTTGATTGACAACTTGCCGGTGTAGAAGGTTGCCGGATCTCCTCCATCAAGTCCGGTGTCCTCGGCGTCCCTCGGAGTTTGTTTCTTCATCAAAGTGTTGGAGTGGGATGGTGGGCATGCCGACCTCCCTTTGGTCACATACGCTCCATAAGTCGGCATGAATGGGGTTTCCCGGTTGAATTCTTGTGGGTAGATCTGTGCGACCATAAGATCTCGGCGTTCTTCAACCCAATTCGAGTGCTTAGTGGACCTTCTTCTTCAAAGCTTGGAGGATGCATTTATTGGCGCACGCGACTGTTACGCAGGGTGGGCTACGGGCGAACTTGAGCTTGATCCCCATTCTTCACAAAATCTTGGAATCCCCGGCTGGCTGGCCGGGTGCGTTGTCGGTGATGAATGGCGGGGGCATAAACCGACATCTGATCGACTTCAAGCGAAAGGGTGATGTTAGTCTCCCAATCTTCGCCAAAGGCTCGGCCTCGATCCATTTGGTGAAGAAGTCAATAGCGACTATCAAAATTTCTGTTGCCGAAGCAATGGGAGAGCGGCCCCATGATATCCATTGTTGAAAGGAAGAGAAATTTGAAGATAGAAGTAAGCTCTGTGGCTCTTGGGATTTCATGAATGACACTTCTTGCATTTGGAGGCGAGCGGCAGAAGTAAATACGATGGTCGGCGTAATATCCTTGGCGTATAATCTTGGGCAAGAGTTCTTGCCCACAGGTGGTTTCCATGAGTGCCCTCGTGGATTTCCCTTAGAACATATGTCGGCCGGCGGTCGGAGGCAGGAGATAGGGCCCCACCCTGCTGCCTAGATGGGGACGACCGATAGAGCTGGCCGTCAATCATGAGGTAGCGGCAGGCGGCCCTCGCAAACTCTTAGCCTCTTAGGAGTGGTGGGTAAGGAGCGGCATCAAGTGGATGAAAGGTCCGCCAACAAGATTCCCAGAAGGGTCGGTGCATGATATCTGAAGGGACTTCATCTTTGGAGTGTGGAAGTGTGTGAAGATGGGTCAGGAGCTACTCAAGGGCTGGTTGATGCCGGCTTTGACAAGGCATCCGCTCGATGCGTTGCGGTAGGGACTTGGATGATCTTGAAGTTGGCGAAGTGGGGGCGAGTCCTTGACAATCTTTAGGTATTGGGCCATCCTTTTATCTTTGCGGCGTACTTGCGTTAACGATGAGCGACAAGCGAGAGTCGGCCCGGCCTAGTGGGCTTCGGCTTTGGCTGCTAGAGCCTTGAGCGGCTATGAGGGCTTCATATTGGCCTCATTGTTGGCGAGGAACTTGATGGGCTGCTCGCGTGGCCCTCCTCGGGGCTGCGGGGGCGGCAGAGCTCGCTTCCCGCCTCACTTGAGGACCCGTCCACCTTCAACTCCCACCAAGAAGCGACTTGGGAGTCGGCTTGAGTTGGAGACGGAGAAATCTTTGCGGCTGGCCGCCCGGCTTAGGGGTATGGATTGGCGAGGTAGCTAGGTCATCTGCCGCCATCTGGCGAGGTGGACTCTGAGGAAGTCGGCCAATGCTTGCGCTTTTATGGTGGTCACGGCTCGGCCGAACATCATTTGAGCTCGATCGACCGCGCCACCATCCTCCCGGATGTGGTGGGACTCCCGAGGATTTCTTCATCGGGAGGCTCGTCGCCGCGATGATGATAGATCTTGGAAATGCGGGCGTATCTGCGAGCCGTAGTGATGAGTCGCGAAGGTGCCTTACCGACTAAGGGGTAGTTCAACTCCCACGCCCTCAAGATCCGGTGACATAGTAGGCAAAACGGATGTGGTTTTCTTCTCTAACTAATGCGAGCTCACTACTTGGTGAGGCGGCCAGAAATCTGAGTATAGGGTCTCCCCTTCCAGGTTGGCTCGGGGAGTGGTTTGGTGCTCAGATATGCTTTGAGTTCTCGAGAGTAGCGGCATTCTTGGTCCTCCAACTTCTTCTTGGATCTTTGGCCCCTCGAGAACTTTGAAGAAAGGAGGCTTCTCTGGCGACTTGGGCGAAGCCCAGGCGGCTATCTTCCCATTGAGCTTTTGAATGTCCTTCATGGTCGCGGCTTCGGGAAGTCGCTTCGATGGCTTCTATCTTCTCGGGTTGATTTCAATCCCTCTACGGGTGATCATAAATCCCAAAATTTTCATTACTCAAAAGCGCATTTGGTGGGTTGAGCTTCATCGCGGTAATCTTAGAAGGGTGGCGAAGGTCTCCTCAGTCGGTGATGGTTTGCCAATCTCGACTTCACCAAGATGTATATCGTCCGTAGGTTTCCACATTGCGGCCAATGGGCCTTGAAGATCTTGTTGACCCGACCTCTGGTAGGTCCGCCCGGCATTCTTGAGACCAAGGGCATCACTTTGTAGCAAAAGGTGCCTCGATGGGTGATGAAGGGCGTCTTCTCGATCATGCCGCCATGCGGATCTGGTTGTAACACGAAAAAGCATCCAGAAACTTAGCAAGCGATGCCCGCGCCGTCCTGGCCCGATCAATGCGGGGAGGGTAGCGTCCTTAGGGCATGCTTTGTTGAGTCGGTGAAGTCGGCCTTACGTCCTCCATTTGCGCTAGACTTCTTCACTAGGGCGGCGTTGGACAATCACTCGGGGTATTGGACCTCGAATGAAGTCGGCTCTCGGGAGCCGCTCGACCTCTTCTGCTGCGCCTTGCTTCGGGTCCCGTGTCTTCTTGTCCCGAACCGGCGTGACGTGTCGGTCGACGAGCTCATAACAAATGGCGTCGGCCGAAATGCGGCATGTCTTACGGACTCCAAGCAAACACATCAAGATTAGCTAAAGAAAAGCAATTATCGCACCTCGTAATGGTTCGAGAGGTTGGACCCTATCTGGCGTCCTCTACGCCTTTGTGGTCGATGGGGATCTCATGGAGGTCTTCGACTAGAGTCGTTCTCTGCCTCCGTCCTCTCTTGAGTTGGCGAGCCGTCTTCTCAATGGGCATTGCGGTGCGACTCCTTTCCCCTTTGTGGTGTAGCGAGGCTCGGGCTTCTTACGGTAAGCGGACCGTCCGACCCCTCTTGGTGTCGGGGAATTTGATCATCGATGGTAGGTGGGCCGGGATGGCCCGCAGAGGTGGAAGGCGTTGACCCAAGATGACATTATCTTGCCGACTTGATGTCCATCACCCAGGCGGGCGTTGGCGGTTGATTGGCATGGCGGTTGACCCTCTGATCGGGGAAGAGGTGTCGACCAGGGCGAAGAATGTCTGTGAAGCCAATCGGGGGACGATGGGCGGTGCTTGGACGGTCGATGCCCATGCGGTTGAATCGTCCAAAAGCGGTATGTCGACCGAGCTCGGTGTCGATCATGATCCTCTTCACCTTGAAGCCGTGGATGTCGGTGATATGGCGATAAGTGGATGGTGGCGTCTCGACTCCTTCCGTCCGCCTCGGCTGAAAGATGGAGCACGCGGACCTTCCTCTTGTCATGTTGTTCACTGCAAAGCATGTCTAGCATACCTCTTAGGGCGTTATTGGACTCCCCTCCTAAGGTGGGACCTCGTGATGGTGTTGACTCCCCAGACTCCTTGGCGGTTTCTCTGCGCTCAGAGTGGTCGAGTCTGGGGACCGAGATCGAGGAGTCGGTGGTCGTCCCTCACGCTTCTGCTCTCGGTGGATCAAATTCTTCAAAGCCTCTCACGGATGAGGTCTTCAATGTCCTTCGGAGAACCGGCACTCGGTGTCGTGGCGGTGGTCTCGGTGGTATGGCAGCGAATCGTGTGAGTCTCTCTTGCTCGGGTCCGCCCTCATGTGTGAGGGGGCTGGAGGAGCCCTCTCTGCAGGCCTTGTCGGGGCCCGAAAAGGAGGTATTGAGGCTGTGAACCTTTGGAGGGCGTCTGCTCTTCTATCCTCCCTCTGTCGAGCCGACCATTGCGGTTGTTCTTGGGAGGAGGATTTCTTGGGATGTGCCTCGGCTCTTCTCTCCGGGTGCAGGAACCGACCTAGCGGGATGGGTGTTGGAGGCGGCATAGGTGGTGGTGAGGAGGAGGATGAGTCTGAAATGCTGGTGGGGGCGTCTGGGGGTAGTTGTGGCGATCTGTTGGACTCGGCTGCTTTGTGGCGATCTTGTAAGCTTCCGCTTCTTCCATGTTCATGTAAGCATGGGCTTTGGACATCAAGTGCTCGTAGCTCTGATGGGCTTCTTGTTGAGGGCTTTGGGCCGGTCGCGGTGTGACCCGCCACCGAGCGCCATGCGACTTCGGCTTCCTTGGTCTTCGACTTCTAGCCTCTTCGCTGAAACCTCTTGATGTAGGCTCTGAGGCTCTCGCTGACTCTGCGAGTGCGAATGAGCACCTGCTTGGAGGCGGTTTAGGCTTGGCATTGGCCAAGAAGTGTATGAGCTGGCTCGGTTCTTGAAGAGCTGTAGATGGACTTCTTCTCCAGCGAGTTCCACCATAGCTTGGCTTCCGTCAAGGTAGCGGAAACGGCGGTGTTGCCGGTGCTTGCATCATGATCATGGTGTTGTAGTAGTCTTGCACATGCGGATGGGTCCACTGTAGCTTATACTTGTCCATCGTCGGCATCTTGAACTTCTCGGTGGCGCTTGTATGATGGAGTCGGTGAAGGGTGCTCCCGATGGCGTCGGCGCGGTGGTATACTTGATTGTAGTCGCCCGATGCGGTGGTGGGTGGTTAGGAGTGGTGCACCGTGGCCTTGATGTGAGTCTGGAGGCTGCTGATCATGGGCCGGGAGAAAGGCTTTCATCGGTGAGGTCAAAGCGAGGGCGGCCTAGAAGCTGGCGCCATCGTTTGGCTGCCTCTGCGGGGTGAGGTGGCCGGCGCTCTGGTGATCCCTCCGTGACTTGTCAAGGTGGGGAGTCTCCGAGCAGGATCTACCCTCTGAAGCCTTGGCAGTGCTTCCGCGGTGGAATGGCGGTTG
This sequence comes from Asparagus setaceus, assembly GCA_012295165.1. NCBI lineage: Eukaryota > Viridiplantae > Streptophyta > Magnoliopsida > Asparagales > Asparagaceae > Asparagus > Asparagus setaceus. The sequence goes on from WHSE01000150.1 coordinate 10,898, forward strand.
TGAAGGCTGGCTGCCGTTATTCTTGATAAGCGCCCTCTTATTGATAAAGCGAGGGCGAGAAGAGTCGGTACAAAGCTTGGCTGGGCATGCATGGTGGCTTGCATGGCAGGTGATCTTCGGTGGATTCTGGAGTTGGGCACAGGTGACATAGCCATGTAGGTTCTGACACGGAAAAGATCATCGCCATTGGACATAGGCTGCAAAAAAGAAAGGAGGCCACGGTGGGCGTAAGCTGATGATATATAATCACGGTCACTAACCTCGGCGAGTTTAGTTTTAAAGAGGAAAGTCCTTTCTCTCCTAAAACCAGCCGGCGGCCGACTCGACCAAAGGGTTAGCCTACAACAAAGGAAGGACACAAGGAAGAGGCGAGTTGGGATCTCCGGTGGTTCCTCAAGCCGGTCAAGTTAGCGAAGTGGGAGATAGTTTAATGGGCGAGAATTCACTGAGAAGATTGCTTACCATTGGTTGTTCCGTGTTCTCTCTTATAGGTAGGGTTAAGGGGGTATTTAGTCTTTCCATTAGCTTGGGAACCATTGGTGAGTCGACCCTCCTCCCTCCCGTGTGAGGGGATTGGTGGACATCTCTCCCTTTGCTAGATTGGTGCTTCAGTGTCAAGCTGGGGGTAGTCGAGGGTTGGTGTGGTCTATTCGCCATTAATGGGATGGGATTGGCCTATGGCTGCATGGGTCGAGTGTCTTAAATCTTGTGAGAGATGGGGGTAAAGAGTATCGGTGCATTTAATGTGATGTTGATGGGCTCGAATGTGTGTGGCCGTCGTTTGAGTGGAGAGAATCCGCGGTGAGAGAAGAGGGGAGCCGTGGGTCGGATGGCGACTCATGCGGCCTCTTAAAGGCGTCCTCGGATGATTCATTGAGGAGGGACGATTAGGGCGCCTTATGCGTCGCTCTAGAGGGCGAGTGGCGAAGGGTAGGCTGGATTCGTTCCACATTGTTTGGAGGGGCAAAACTTGGGAAGGGATAAATAGCAGGCGGCCGGGTCGGAGGGGCGGCCGACACCGCCCGCGTCGTCAGAAGAGAAGCTGTCGATGGGCCGACACCGCTGCTGCGTCGGTCATGGCGATAGTCGCTGATGGGCCGGGGCTGAGTCCGGTACATCTGGCCGGTCGGTGGGTTGGCGTGGAGGAGGTCCTTGTCGGTCCTCATTGGTGCGCAGCGTTAAGTCGGTCATTTCGGCTTTTCTCTTTAATCAGCGATTAGTGGTTATGACCATAACAATTATATTAATAATAAAATATTATTATTTTAAAATATTATATAATATATAACAATAGCATATTGATATACCAAAATAATTAAATATATTATTATTTGAAAATAATGTAATAATTATAATATAATATAACACATTAAAGTACAATATAATATTATAATACATTATATAATATTATATTGTATTATATTTAATATTATAATACTATAATAATGTAAACTAAATATTATAACATTTTATTTATAATATATTTTATTATAATTAATATATAATATATTAGTAATATGTTTAATACAAATGTTGTAGGGTCAAATTAGTGTTGACAAAAATACTTAACATGGTGTTTTGAAAACACTTTAGGGAAAATACAATACCATGGTGTTTATTTTACAAAAACACAACAAAGAAAACACCATGGTAACACCATGGTCTTTTTGTTTTGTTTTGTTTTGGTTGGGGTTGGGTACATTCACCGTTTATGGAGATTTGTATCGTAAATTTTAAAATACCCTATATTTTGAAGGTATTCGAATGAAAAGCTACCTAAATTCTTAAAGAAAGAATACATGCATGAAGTTAATGTTTAATGAGTCTCCACTGATTTCTAATGGTCTGGAAAATCCCAGTTGACGTTGAAGTCTTTGTGCATAGGAAGGCCACTGATTTCTAATACAGTAGTCTTAGGAATTTCTTGCTTATAAGAAAAAGAGTCAGAATTTTTTAACTTTTACCGGGACTTCTTAGAGCGGGTTAGGCAACCCCAAACTTAATAGACTAAAATTCTTTGGCAAAAATTGAGCCATGATTGAAATAATTTTTTTTAGATAAAAACTTGGCTCTTATCAGTTTGGATACAAAGAAGGGAGGGGAGTGACACCCGCTTCAACAAGGTCATAGCCCAAGTAAAATCAGGATGTCAAACCGCCATGCACCCACATAGTGCAATAACACGTTTCACTAATCACGCAATATCCTCTAGAGGAGTCAAAAGAAGTAGGTACAAAACAAGCAAAATAAAGAAAATAAATGCAATAGACATGATGAAGAAAGATATCTCATAAATGAAATCATGTCTCAACTTATTAAACCGAGATATAAATGCATCTCTAAAATAAATGTTAAATATCTCGATATGAGTCAACTGAAATGTAATTAAGGCTTACCGCCTTTACAATATGAAAACAAAACTCTAATGTCCGAATGAAAATACAAAACTATAGGAGCCTCAAATAGTAAAATCATGTGACGCGACTATGCTAGAACTCACATCCCGCTGCCTCCAAACTTTGAGTCACTGAAAGAGAAATTTAAAATAAAAGAACAACAACAAGAGCCGAGCCGCTTATAGCAAGATCACCTCCATCCCCGTGGGAAGAAGCTAGGATGAAGTGGAGGCTCTATCTATTAAGTATAGTCTACCTAAATCATTTTCCCCGTGATTCAAATTAATTTTTAGACACCTACAAATCGAGACGTAGTACGCCGAAATAAATAATCAAATAAGAAAACCTCATGTATATACAATATATCCCTAATTGTAAACATCTAAATATTAATACCAACTAACAATAAATAATCTAAATGAATCAACAATTAGAAATACACAACACGAGACCGGGTACGTCGAGCTTAAATAATCCAAACAAGAAAACCCTCATGTATATAATATATGTCTCAAATTGTGAATCGCTAATCAAGTCCCACCTGAGAAAATAAAAAAAGAGCAATAAAGAGAATAAAGACATCAACATATCATTATTCATAATATCTCCCACTATCACTAGGAAGATAGAATGAATATCAGCATAAATCCGGTGTACTTTCAAATATAAAGTACCCTCGTCTATATGTTTTAGTAGCGAGTCAAAATATAAGCGGCATCCATGATTTCGAGAGCTATCAATTAACTATCTCAATGTAATCCTCGTGCAAGATTCTGTTACATAGCATTATCATGCTAGCGGACTACCTGTAGGTATCCTAAGCAGTGTACAAGGCTCATTAGTCTCATCGTGATCTCGGTCGTAACATGAGTCGGAGCGGCCTACCATATAGGTATCCAAATAGGCGGCTCACAAGCCTCATCGCACCCTCGATGCGGACGGACCGCTATACAAAGCATCCAAACCGACTCAATGGCACGTACATATGGAATATCGACGCTACTACCCGTAATCTTGGTGAGCCCATCAACGATATCCATCTCGTATAAAGCGTGTATATCACGGAATATCGACACTACTCCACGTGTAATCTTGGTGCCCATCAACAATATCCAGCGTGTGTATAAATAACTCCAACTCAAGTGTAATCAACTCAACACTTGTCAAATTCCCCTTTGGGATACTCATATGTGTACTACGATACTATTGGTGTACTCATGTGTATGCTACTACACTATTCGTTGAATTCACGAGTAAGGAAGTGCGGCTCAAACCCGCAAACATCTCCAACAGATGAAAAATAAAAATTTAGGCAAGCCTTAGTAGTAAACTATTATGAACATTAGTCGATATTATAAACCTAGGTTTTGTTATACTCAACTGGGCACAGGTAGCCCACTACTAAGCTTAGTAGTTACTTACTCTGTCAACACACATTCTTCGTGCACAATTGCTTATATCAATTGTACATATCATAATGTTAAAAGCGAGATTTTATACTTGGCATATGCATCATGAATTATTTGAATCATCAAATTAAATTATTATATTTTCTAAATTAGGGTTTAACATCCTAATTAAATAATTTCTTCAATTATCTCATATGTAAACCAAGTGATTATTAACACATGATAAAAACTACTCATGAGCAGGAGGTAAAATTTATTAAACATGTTTATCTTACCAGGTATCACAAACCTAGGGTTTAAGCATGATTAATTAACATGAAAACTCAAAGAAACCTTCACGTAATAAATCAATTATTTCATATTGTAGGGTCGAAAAAATGTTTATTGATTGAACGAATGGGTTTACAATCAAATTCTCTCGACATGAGGAAGAGGAGGTTGATTTGACTCCTCTTTTGTATGGGTTCTGGTGGCGAGAGGATGCTTCACTGATGCTCGAGTCGAGGTTGCTTCCCTGACCGATCGATCAAAGCCGCGATGATCTAGAGGTCGTTGGAGAGGTTCTTAATCTCTTGGGCACAAAGTGTTGATCTCAAAAGTTCTCAAACTTTCTTTTCCTCGCCTTTCTTTGTTGGGCTTTCAACTATTTATATGAGCTTGAGGGGTGTAACCGACCCTATTGTCACTCACATATAGTTAATGACCCTTCCCATCGCGTGCTGTGAGCCACCAACGCTGTGTCTGTGGTTCGACAATGGCCTCGTGTTTGCTACAGTAAGCGGCGCCGGCCGCAGTTGATTGTCGATCAGCATAAGAACGCTGGGCGCCGCAGCAGAACGGGCTGAACGGCGAGCCTCGCCGACCAATGATGCCGCTGGCGAGCCTCGCCTCATGACCGCTGAGCGTTTCATTATGCGAACCTCGCGGTCGGTGAGGTCGAAATTCTCGAGCAAGTCTTGTTTCGCAGCCTTGCACCGGTCTAGCTTTGGTTGAGTGCCGAGGTTCATCGGCCGTAGCGAACCGCGGTTGAATGTCGAGGTTCTCTCGCTATAGCGAACCTCATCTCAATGTCGAGCCTCGCCCTTGGCGAGCCCGCCTCGAATGTCGAGCTCACGCTTGAAGCCTCGCTGATTGTCGAGCTGGCCATGCAGCCTCGCCGATTGTCGAGCTCGCCGCTGGCGAGCCTCGCCTCAATGTCGAAGCCTCGTTGCCGAGCCTCGCCTCAATGTCGAGGCTCGCAAGCTGGAGACTCCGCTGCTTGGCGAAGCTCGCCGAATGTCGAAATCGCCGCTGGCGAAGCCCGCTCAATGTCGAGCCTGCCGCTTGGCGAGCCACCGCTACTTAAGAACAGTCGTAACTTTCAAACCCACGCCGAATTGACGAATTATATATGAAAATCGACTATCTCGGGAGACGGAGCCAACCAAACCCACCAAGGGTTCGGTTTGTTCGGTCATTCGCCAAATTCCTTCCGGTTTGGGAGATATCGACACTTTCGTAAAATCGCCTTCAGTGAACTTAACCCTCGTGGGCTCGACTTCACTCGATGAACCCTTAGGTTCTTTTGCTTGTCCCAGTTGTCGGCAGGATTAAGGCAATTTTATTGCCTAAAACCCTCCAAAGTTTTCGCACCCGAATGTGGTTGAATGGAGTCCGAACACTTTGGATATGAAGACTTGCAACATGATCACCACTCAAACGGTGCGAGGAACCTTCCAACGAGCTCTAAGAAATTTGAATTCTTCACTGCAGCTAATGATCGCTCGATTTTTAGCAAACCCCCAACTATCAACGGATTTGATGTGCCTTTACCGACACCGCTTGAGTCGGCTAGCATGTAGATTATCTAAGTCCGTTCTACATGTAACGCTATGCTAAAGAGTTAACTCTCTTAGCCACGATATTGAATAATGAGACTTTGTCCTTCTTACGGAATAGACTACCCTGCTACGGTGTTAGACGAGACTTATCTCTAATAAGGGATCGAGATAAAGTCCCCTATGCCGAGAGGCATAGATTCAATTGTTGTTTAACAACAACCGCTACATGGAATGGCCGCACAGATAGACTTTGTCTTCGGGGCTAAGACGAACCCTTTGTGTCTTCTCTTGGGGCTAAACGAACCCGCTGGTGTCTCTGGGGCTAAAACGAACCCGCTGTGTCTTCTCTTGGGGCAAAGACAAACCCGTAATAGTGGCACATCGCATGGTAGGCCACTATTCGGAAATGATCAATCGCTCGACATAAAAGTATAACGATCGTGATCAAAAAGCAATCAAGTTGTTCGTGACGGAGAGTATAACAACAAGTGATTACTTAACAAAGTCATTTAGGAAATGACTCGTGGGGGTAGCCGAGTGCTCGCTGACATGGGAGTATAACGACTATGGTTGAAATAGAGGCACATCGCATAGTAGGCCGCTATTCGATGAGGGAGTTGATAGGGGCATATTGCTTGGTTAACCACTATCTAAACCAAAGTCACTCGGGCAAGTGACGCACGTAAATGATCGATCGCTCAAAGGACAGTGGGTATGACGACATATGACCAAGAAGAATCTAGTTTCAAAGGACTCAAGTATAACAACTATGATGGGAATAGGGGCACGACGACTTGATTGGATAACGCCATTTGCGGAATGACGCAGCGGACTATCGAGGTGATTGTTAACATGACAGTTATGTGGACCCACCAACCTATTGACGAGGATTGGAAGGAGTTTGTCAAAGGTGATTGTTAACCGACAAGAATTTGTTAGATTGGGGCAACTTTGAGGACTCACCATCCCATTGAAGAGGATTAGTAAGTTAATTTGCCGAGGTAAAATGTTAACATGACAAGATTGTCGCCGACGAGCGATTTTGAGGACTTACCATCCCATTGAAGAAGATTGGTAAGTTGATTTGTCGAGGTGCAATATTAACATGACAAGGGAGTGGTCCCGCTATCCTACTTGAGAGGATTGACGAAGGAAACTGGGGAACTATCGAGGTGATTGTTAACATGATAGTTTTGGGGAGTTTGAAAGAAGACTACGTAGTACTTTTCGTAAACTTACCATTAATAGGCATCATGATTCGCCGCCTTCTTGATTGGTTAGGCGGTATGCTCCATTCGAGTAAAAGACTCCACCACTAATGGTCCTTCCCATTTTGGTTCGAACTTCCTTTTTGGAGTTCAAAATCATCGGGCGTCGGACAGAGAACGAGGTCGCCTTCCTTGAAAATGCGACATCGGACTTTCTTGTCAAATGCTTTAGAACTGGTCCGTAAAGCTCGATATGCCGTTGAGCCCAGAATCGCCATCCAAAGATTTCAAGTTCCTCAAGGCGTCGGCGATGATTTTCCTCGTTGTCATTCCGTGGATAACGCCATTCAAGCGATGGGATTTGAATCTCTATCGGTAAAATGGCTTCACAACCATAAACCGAGAATATGGGGTGGAACTCGTTTGCAGCGAACCGTTGTAACGGTAAGCCCACGTGCTTTGCCCTTGTCGCTCCAATCCTTCTTGTTTGAAGAGACCATTTTAGTAAGGATCTTGATGATCGCCTTGTTAAAAGCTTCAGCTTGTCCATTCAGGGCGGGTAGTAAGTCGTTGACGCTAGGTTCTGATTCGAAATTTATCGCAGTAATCGCGGAAGGCATGACCGACAAATTGCGGACCATTATCGGGACGACCGCCTCCGCACACCATACCGGTATATGACATGATGTTTAACAAATTTGATCACATCGCTTGCCTTGACCAATCTCAACGAACGGCTTCACCACTTTGAGAAATACTCGCTATCGCCAATATGAAGCGATGTCCTTTTGAAGAAGGTGGAGAAATTGGACCGACGATGTCCATTCCCCACGCTTCAAATGGCCGACGACGGGCGGTAGGATGCAAGTGTTCCTGAGGTTGGTGAAGGTAATTAGCATGTATTTGGCACGCATGGCATCGCTTAGCGAAGCCACCGCATCCCTCACCATTGTCGGCCAATAATAACCGAAGTCCACGCACCGTCCCATAACTTGGGCCCGTGTTGGTGTGCTCCACAAACACCGCCATGAGCTTCTTTCAAGACTTGCTCGCTTCCTTAGTTGACAGACATCGGCAAGAACCCATCATATGACCTTCTATATAAGGTCTCAGAATCGGGAATCATAGTAAAATCTTGATGCTCGCCGACGAATCGACTTTCTTTTATGTCTTCGCAATATCCCATGCAAGACATAGTCGATGATCGGGAACCGCCAGTCGCGGCTTCAAGTGACTTAGGCTCGCCTTCAACCGCAGAATCAGTAATGCATATTTTGGCCAAATAATTGCCGACTAGTCACACTAACTTGCCGAGTAGCATTCTCGTGCGCTAGCGCGAAGAGACGCCACAATCAAGATAAGTGTTCCGCAAACGGGCACATGATCGATGTAAAAGCTTTCAAAGGAGTCGCCTAAAGTTATTGCCGATGATGAGGATAAGGTCCTCGTGCCCGACTTCGATTCCTCTTAGTTGTTTTACGACTAGCGCGTGAATCCCAAATGCTTCAAGGTGCTTCACGCCTAAATGTTTGGCTATGTCGAGACCAATCAATAACGATTATACTCGCTACGCTATTGGTGCATGGCTCGATAACGACTACGCTCGTGGTATCACGCGGGTTTCGCGAGACATCAATACTACCCCCACCGCTACAACGGGCCGCCGTGGGTCGCTCTCGGCTCACAAAGAACAACCGCCATACCCGCCCTTAGAGACCGATTAGCTTCATAAGGTTCATCGTGCATGTTTGATACAATTCGACTTTCCCTTTCAATGGATGGTTAGCCATAAGATCACACACTTGACCCTTCATCGCCTTCCGAGGTTTGAAGTGAATGTCGTGATCGAGATAACAACAATGCCCATCTAGCCATTCGACCATTCAACGCGCTGTGGTCATGAATACCGGATAGGGTCAATTTTGGAGATGACGGTATGGTCCGTCCCACTAGATAGTGTCGCATCTTTGATGCATGAAGACCAAAGCCAAACATTCCTTCCGAACGGAGGGTATCGATACCGCCCCACGCTGTCCTACCGAGGTAATAGATTGCCCTGCTCGCGGGCCATTGTCATCGCCCCGTGCAAGAGACTCCGCTAACGATACTCAGAAGCGGATGTAAATCAGAAAGGGCTTTCCTGATTTAGGTGCAATTAACACAGGGGGATTAGAAAGATATGTTTTGATCTCCTCGAATGCCTTCCGCAATCTTCGTCCCAAACGAACGATACACCTTTCTTCATGAGCTTCGAGAATGGTTGACATTTCCGATAAATTGGAAATGAATCGCGAATGTAAGCCAAACGCCTTGGAGACCACACGGCTCTCGAGGCTTCTAGGAGGTGGAAGTTCTTGGATAGCTTTGACTTTATCCGGTCGAGGCGTATACCATCCGCCGTGACCACGAACCCTAGAAATTTGCCACTAGACATCCCTTAAAAGACTTAGTTGGGTTCATCTTCACCGATGAGCCCGATTATCTCAAATGTCGCCCTCAAGTCGTCGTAAATGATCACTTTTGTGACGACTCTTGACCACTAAATCGCTTCACGAGCATTCTACCGCTTCCGTAAATGTTTTCGAAGATAGTGGTCATGGCTACCGGTATGTAGCCTCATTTTCAAGCCGAAAGACATAATCAGATAAAGATATTCCTCGACGGTGTTCGGAAAGGTGCTTTTCACATCGAGTGCATTTTGATTTGATTGTACCGAAAAGCCATCCATAAAGACATCCTTTCAAACCCACACGCAGTTATCGACGATAATATCCGTGATTGGTAAAGGAAAATCATCTTTCTGGACATGCTCAATTTAAGTCTCGATAGTCAACGCGACGCCGGATCTCCCGCTTTTCTTCAAAACAGTACTATATTGGCTACCCGCCGGGTGTTGAACCTCCGAATGAAACTCGCTTTGATCGCCTTCGATTTCTTTCTCAATGGCCTTCATGACCGAGGGGCAAATCGTCGTTGTCGTTGTTTAACGTGCTTAGCCGGTTCGATATTAAGGCAATGCATAGCCACTTGAGGGTCTAAGCCGCATATCTTCATAACTCCAAGCCGACATCGATATATTCCCGCACTCAAAGCGATAAGGCTTCTTTCTTCACCGCCAAACTATCGCTATGAATATGGGCTTGATTAGCTTCATCCCCATATCAACTCGACTATTTTGTCAAGTAAGGCTCGTTGTTCAAAACGATGTTCCCATTGCATTCCAAGTTGTTGACTCTGGATCCTCGAATAGCGGTAAGAGATCATCTTCTTGAATCTCTATTGGATTAACTGAGGTCATATGGCCATCGGACCTAATTTCTCGCCCTATATCAAGGCCAATCCGTGAAGCCGCTTCAAGATGAGTGATCGACTCACCTCGCCAGAACGCGTAATGAGACGCATGGGCGACTCATATCCCAACCCTTTACGATAGTAATCATCGCCGGCCTTCCGACATAAGCAGATCGGATCGGTGTCCTGATGCCTCTCCCATAGTTTAAGTCTTCTTTGTGAAGAAAGTCATACCCCATTTTCTTCATCAAATGTTGTGCCTTCGGCGAGAAATATGAAAATTGGGGTTCTTTTCCTTTTGCTTGTTGTTCCACCTCGGCTTGCAATGGTTTGTTGACTGCCCAAAGATAATGTCTTTCTGATCATTGTTCCGGGCTGGTATCACAAAAACCGCTCGCGAAGAGTCATTATGCCTTTGGGTCATCATGAACGACGACCGAGTTGGCATGTGCAGTGTAGGTTCAGCATACAACCGTGGCAGAATTTCCGACATTAAGTCAGTATGACTTTTAACACCCGGTGCGTAAGCTAAATCATAATCTTCATTGAAAACGACGATATCGCATCGGGATCATTCAGATCGACATAAAGGGTTTTACATCATTGAACACAACTCCTTGTTCGACTCTATGTCACCTCATTTCACCGTCATAGTCCTCGACCGTGGTTCATCGGTTTGGCCCTCCTCAAGGTAGTGGACGAATCAAGAAAATAATTCTCCACACCTTTGAATGATTGCCTTCCACGACCAATGTTTTAACCATCCCTCTTCATCTACATACTTCATGCATTGATGCAATGTAGATGGACGATCAAGTTTTCATGGATCCGTGGTCGACCCAATAGCAAATTATAGGATGTATCAATGACGAGCAGACGCCCTGCTCTTCAAGTCTCCTATCCGACATCCGAGTTTTTTTGCCCAAGGGACGAATTGTGGCATTGAAACCGTAGATGGTAGTCCCTGTCGCTAGATCATGCAGATCCCGAGATGTTGTATAATTCTCAATGGGATGATACTCAATGCGCATCCGGGTCAACTTGAGCTCGGTTGATCCTGACAGAGTCAATGTAACCAAAGTATAATGGCCTATCATGCTTCGGGTTCTTCACTTGCATGTCCTCCGAGGAGAAGGTAATGCAAGGTATTGGCCCCTTGAAGAAGACTGGTGACATTGGGCGAAACTTCGTTGAGCTGGGAAATGAGCGAGGAACGCCGTTATCCGGGCCAACGCCGCAAAGCTCGTAGATTGAGAGGCGCAAGAGCTCGAATAAAGTGATCCTCGCCGATGTTGGAGAGTTGAGCTAAAATATCAACCGAAAGGGCCTTCAAGTCTCGTGTGTGTCCTTCCTAAGCTCTTGTAGCGGATTTTGTTTTGGGCTCAATGATCTGCTTTGATGGTACATCGGTACCGCCGATACTCCTAGAGAACTCCTTCCCACCTCGGGTAGCCAACGCCGTACAAATTGTGCAATGGGGGTGATTCGCTGTCTCGGTGGAATCATTGATTTGCTCCTTTTCCTACAAGCAAGAGGTAGCAAGTCTTCCTTTTAGACTTTGAAGAGGTCCATTGCTCATCCGATAGCAAGTCGTGGTGAACTCCATTATAATTTCTTCTTCGCTGTGTGGGACCATACCTTGTTCTTCCCGTCGGAGGTCAAAGTTCACAACTCGGCTTCCGCTGAGGGATCGGCTACTCCATCTTGCACTTGGAATTTTGAAAAATCACCAAATTGAGGGCTTACCATGTTCGCAGACACCTTCTTTTCGATCCTCTCAGAGTCATAACACTGCCTCTAACAAGACTTGGATCTTGTCCTTCAAAACGTAGCATGACCTCGTTGAGTGGTGTACCATTCGATGGTACATGATTTTGATCATCCGCCTTGAAGTTTCCTCCGCTTCCTCATTTCCTAATGATCTTGTTCATTTTGAGTAAAGTTTTAAGGATTGGTATGACCTGGTCATCCTTAAAGTCATACTTCCTCCGGGAGGACTGGCCAAAAACATCTCGATTGCTTGAAGGGTCTCAAGTAGGTTGGGTCTCCATGGCCAAAGTCTCCTTCCCTTCGACGCTTTTGGGGAACAAAATTGTTCTCGATTACCCCCTTTTATGACGAGAACTCGTTCCTCGCTTCGATCCTCATAAGCATGTTCTCAACTTGTTCGCCTGCTCACCACTTTCCAAGAGTGTGCTTCAACCGCACCCATCTTTGAAAGTATGTTGATCCAGAGGTTGGCTCGACATCCCGATGAATGTCGCCAGGCTCGGTCCCGGAGTGCAAAGACAGATTCGAAATCGCTGACAAGTGCCGACAGACTGCCTTCTTTTGCTTTTCGACCAAAAGTGGCCATAGACACCTCGTCATCATCGAAGAATCGGGCCATAAAAGCCTTCAGACATCTTTCCAAGAGCCGATAGAACTAGCTCTAACCTTCAAACCATTCGAAGGCTAATTCTTTAAGAGTACTAATGAATAACCGGTCATGATAGGATCATTACCCGCTATATGCCCGGCTTATGCTTGAAGTAATAGATGTGTTGCGACGAGAGCTTTTTCCTCGAGCACTAAATTAAGTGGCTTGAATTTCGAGGATATGGGACATCGTCCCATTCTATAGGGTATGGCTCACCCCCAGCCTCCTTGGATTGCCCTTGAGTTTGAGAGCATCCAAACCGCCTTTGGAAATCCCGCAATATTTGATCTTGTTCTTTCGTGTGGATTTGACTCGCCAGATGACATCGATTGGGCATCATGGTCCCCTCGCGCCTTCGCTCGGGATTTGGACCCTCCCTCGCCTATCTTGTTCTTGCTCACGAAGTTTTTCCATCATCATTTCTAAATGCCCGATAGATTCTTGTTGAGCAAGAATAGTAGCTTGTTGCTTCGATTCTTCGTGTCATCTCTTCTTCTCGCTCGCCATGAGGACACCGCCGATCACCGAAATCGTGATTCGGTTGAGATGTAGCGATGGCGAGTTCTCCAATTCTTCGAAGGACCCCTACCAACGGGCTATAATCAAACGGATTGCCACCCCGTGCGAAGACGGTGCTTCGATAGGCTTTGGCTATTGACTAATGCGCCGTAAACCTCGGGAGTACTCGGGGTCGACGATTCGTGATCTTATCGGGTCTTGCTCCCGCCTCCCAACCATGTTAATGGTCACTCCATGACCTCGCGCCGCCTTTTATTTGTGGAACCGCCGTCTAGTTGACGGGTCGATAACCGCCAAAACCGGGTGATGCGTTGATGAACATTGGGCCAAGATCGCAGATGAGCTTCACAAAGCAAAGCAATGAGATCGCATTTGATTGGCATCGCGCTATGCGGTGAGATAATCACGGAGATCGGAAGTGGGTGTACCCCGCTGATTCTCAAAAATGAGCCTCGCGTGAGAGGGGCTTCAGAGTCGAAGTTTGGCGAACCCGGCGAGGTTGCCACTTTGGCTCGGGCGGCGGCTTATGGCGAGGTTCGCCATCCGAGCGAAGTTCATCCGCTCAAGATGGACCTCATGTTGACGAGGTTCGCCATTCGGACGCTTGCCATGACGCAGGTTCACAACGAGCGACGCTCATCACGCTGTCGGGCGGGTTCGCTAAGCGCGAGGCTCATCTCTTTTCAAGGGACCTCGCTAGGCTGCAGGTTCGCCACTTTGACGAGGCTTGTCACTTCTTGAGGGGACCCCACGTTGTAGGCGAGGTTCGCCACTTGGACGAGGCTCGCAGCGATGCGACGCTCATCTTGTGGACAGGTTCGTACCGGGCGACGCCGCCTTGTTTCAATGAACCTCTTGATGATGACGAGGTTCGCCGGCTTTCGGACGATAGTGGAATCCGCCCAACGAGACCAAAGCTCGAGCACATCGGGCGAAGCTTGTTCTGCCACTGACGTTGTGCGCTGCCCGATAGGGAACCGTTAGTAGGATCGGTCTCCCCATAGGCGAGCGAGGGCTGTGGCCAAAACTTGGCTAACAACATCCGAAGTTGACTTGGGTTGCTTAACAACCCACTTCTTAGCCTGCTGGCTAGCTTTTGGAGCCTCGTCCTTGAGAGACAGAGGCTGCTCGTCGAGGTTCACTCGAGAGGATTCAACAAAAGCCACGGGGGCTGAAGTCTCGTACGAGACTCGACGACACTGGCGTGCCTTTACTGGGCTAGATGCCCCAGAGGAGAGGAACTCCTCGTACTTACTCTGATCAAATTCAATGACCAAGGTTTGAACCTCGGTTCCAACTGCAACTTTGTCTGACTGCGCCACCACCAGTTCATCGGAATGAATGGTTGCTCCCACTGTGGTCGCCATCTTCTGTAGGGTCGAAAAAATGTTTATTGATTGAACGAATGGGTTTACAATCAAATTCTCTCGATTACAGAGGAAGAGGAGGTTGATTTGACTCCTCTTTTGTATGGGTTCTTGGCAGAGGATGCTTCACTCGATGCTCGAGTCGAGGTTGCTTCGCTGGACGATCGATCAAAGTCCGGATGATCTAGAGGTCGTTGGAGAGGTTCTTAATCTCTCTTGGGCACACAAGTGTTGATCTCAAAAGTTCTCAAACTTTCTTTCTCAGCCTTGCCTCTTTGTTGGGCTTTCAACTATTTATATGAGCTTGAGGGGTGTAATCGCACCTCATTGTCACTCTCATATGGGGTTAATGACCCTTCCCATCGTGCCGAGCTACCCAACGCCGTGTCGTGGTTCGACAATGGCCTCTGTGTTAGCATAAGCGGCGCCGCTGCAGTGATTGTCGATCTATAAGAACGCGGGCCCGCTGCAGAAGAACGGCGAACGGCGAGCCTCGTCTGCACCAATGATGCCGCGGGCGAGCCTCGCCTCATGATCAGCTGAGCTTCGCTTCACATGAGAACCTCGTCGTAGGTCGAGCCTCGCCTCGAAAGCAAGTCTTGTTTCGCAGCTTGCACTGGTCTAGCTTTGGTTGAGTGCCGGTTCACCGCCAGGCGAACCAGCGGTTGAATGTCGAGGTTCACCGCTATAGCGAATCTCATTCAATGTCGAGCCCGCCTCTTGCGAGCCTCGTCAATGTCGAGCTCACGCCTTGAAGCCTCGCTGATTGTCGAGCTCGCCTTGGCCGCCGATTGTCGAGCTCGCCGCTGGCGAGCCTCGGCTCAATCGAGCTCGGCCGCTGGCGAGCCTCGCCAATGTCGAGCCTCGCTTGGCGAGCCTCGCTCGAATGTCGAGCCCGCTGCTTGGCGAGCCTCGAATGTCGAGACTCGCCGCTTGGCGAAGCTCGCTCAATGTCGAGCTCGCCGCATGCAGCCTCGCTCGCTACGAAGAACAGGTCGTAACTTTCAAACCGCACGCCGGAATTGACGAATTATATATGAAAATCGACTATCTCGACGAGGACGAGCAACCAAACCCACCCGAAGGGTTCGGTTTGTTCGGTCATTCGCCAAATTCCTTGGTTTGGGAGATATCGACACTTTCGTAAAATCAAGCCTTCGTGAACTTAACCCTCGCCGACTTCACTCGATGAACCCTTAGGTTCTTTTGCTTGTCCCGAAGTTTCGTGGCAGGATTAAGGCAATTTTATTGCCTACACATATCAAGATATATGCGCTTTCTACGAATATATCATTAGTAAATTAAGCATATCTTTCTAGACAAACTCGTTTAAGAATAGTTTTCACTTTTGGAGACCAGATTCACATAGAAATCATTTGGCATTGGTTTGGTTTAGTTTGGAGTTTATTTGTTATCTCAAATTACCGGTTAAAAGCTACACGTCGCGGCCAGTTTTCTCTGAGGACATATTATTAGTAAATTGAGTATATCTTTCTCTATACAAACTATTTTTTAATGTCTTTCTATTCTAGAAACTAGATTCACATATCTTTCATTTGACACTATTTTAGTTTAATTTGGAGCTTATTTTCTATCTCAAAATTTTAGTTAAATATTATATATGTGCAGTTTTTCTGAGAAAAATATATATTACAAGATTAGTGTAGAAGAAGAGCCCCAATATTCAAATAACTAGGGTTTTCACAAGGTAGATCTTAGTTTACCAATTTAAAATAAAATTTATATTAATCTTAATCATCATGATCATTTTTCTCTCATAAATAGCAAGAAAAACATGTAGATCTAACATTTGTTTACAATCTAACATTAAAATCTATTCTTTTAACCCTCCAAGTTAAGATTTAGACATGTAAATATAAATTAAACATCTAAACTACTTATTTAACTATGGGGATGGGTTTGAATGAAAGTGATCTTGCCTTATCATGTGTGCAAGCCTTTGAAACTGATGTGAAGCGACTCCTCGTGTAAAGCGTCCTAGATCTCGCCTTTTCTCGCTTCTCTCCTCACAAGGCGCTCCCAAAATCTCAACTTTAGGGATAGGGTTTGAGAGAGAGGAAGGGGGGCCGCTAGGGTTTGAAACTCTGATAAAAAGATAATAATTTTTATAAAAACATAGGTATATATATAAATGCAAACCCGAATTAAACCCGTTTGACCCGAACCAGGAAACCTAGTCTGACTGGGAAAAAGATCTTCGGTATTTTGGCTATAACTTTCTCATATGACCTCAGAATGAGGTGATCTAAGACTTGTTAGAAATCTGTTGAAGAGGCCTACAACTTTGATCTTTTAAGTTTTTCTAGATTCTAACTGTATCAGTATGTAAAACCTATAAACTCTTAACTGGTCATTATTTCCAGATTTCTCTTCGTGCATGATTTGTGCATTTGCACTCATATATACACAAATATATGTTGAATTGATCTCAAATCAATTCCTAGCATACTCAAACATTAATAAAATATATTTATCACCATATAACTCATTTATTATTATTTATCATAAAATATTCAAATTTTCAGAGTTTTACAGGGAGTGATTGACTTAAACCCAAGGGGAGGAGTGGAAAGGAAAAAAGGTGAAATGTATTTATTTGTGTTTGAATAGACAACGAGGGGATGAGAAGATACACTATAATATGTGTTTGTTAGAGTAGGGGACAGGAAGGGAAGGGGAGCTAGCTACTTGGTACATAATAAAATAAAACTTTGGTTTTCTCATATAGGGTAATAATAGAATTTCAAGAAAATTTCACTTGAAACCCCTTCCCTCTCCTCATCTTTCACTTTGGAGAAAGTGACTAAATTTTATAATTTTCATCACTCCCTCCCTCCCGCTAAAAAAGTGTAAACATTGTTAAAAGAGTTAGCATTCTAAACCTCCTCCTCCCTCCTTCTCCTCTCCTGAAAAACTCTATCCAAACTTAGTGTTAAACTAGTTTAGTTTCGGACCAAGAAGGTGGTGGTTCAAACAAAAACGCTTAAAGGGATATGCCACACTGACCCTTATGTTTATGTGGGTGGGGGTGGGGAGGTCTTGGCACGGAGTACCAAAAAAAACAAAAGGTATTGTGTTATGTACATCAATGCAGTTCCTCAAAACGACTAGCAATTTAGAGAATGTACTTGTAGTGCTAAAATTTTAAATAATTTATATTTTCTAACATTTTCTGGAAGATATAAACTAGGAGGGTTTTTCAATAAGGCCGCTTTTGAAAAATATTAGCAAAATTGACTTTTTAATATTTATCAAAATTGAACTATTTTTGTTACATCATCTTGACTAGCTAAAAGATGTCGATTTTGCAAACTATCGACTTTAAAATACACGGACTAGTAGTCGTGTAATTAGTGGTCGCTAATTACAGTTAATCTAAAATGATAGTATCATGTACTTTGTACTGAAATGATTAATGTTTAATTAATGAGAACTAATTACACGGTACTATTAGTCCCGTGTAGTTAAAGTTGATATTTTAATAAAATCGACCTCTTTTGCCAATCGGCTAAAAGAGGTCGATCTTGCTAATATTTTTATAAAAGAGTTGATTTTGCTAATTATTTTTAAAAAAATCTTTTACTAAAAATGTCTTTTTAAAAAATTCTCCTATAAAGTAAGATTATATTTCTATTATATCCATTTATATACTGACTTTCAAACCTTCTTAATATAATTTCATGATTAGTTTAAGACTGACTACTTTGTTCTTTTAATCAGATTAATTTATTTAATTTTATGATTATTGATTATTTAAAAACTAAGTCATCCATGTCGATCCGCTCATATCAACATAATTCAGAGCCGACTCAAATTTCTGAGTTCTAAAAATTGACTACTTTTAATATAATAAGTTTATAATTTGTTTATTTCCTCAAAAGTTTATAATTTGATTTATTTTATTAAAAATAGAAATTCAAGTTTCAGAATGTAGTTTGTCCAAAATACATAATTACTCAATTATTTTGTATGTTCATTATTTTTCTTCTTTGGTCAGTATATTATTATACTATTATTATTTTCATCCATTCAACGGTTCAGATGACCTTTATACAAAAGTTCCATTGTACAAATCTCACACCGAAACTCAACCCAGCCTTATTCACTGCTTTTCAAATTTTAAAACGGTCATGTCCAAATCCAGCCTCATTAAATAACCGTTGCATTCAAATCTCATCCGTCCAATCTCCATCCAACGGTCCAAACCTCTCGACCGTTGATGTGTCCTTTCTCCCCCAACTCCAAAGTCAAGAAACCGACCGTTTGAAAAAAGGAAATTCAAAACTTTATTCTTATTTTAGTCCTCACCTCCCACTCTCTCTAACCTCAAAAATTCCTTTTTTTTCATCTCCAAGATCTAATCTTTCTCTTCTGGGCTCTCTCCAAACTCCATTTCCAAACTTGGGTTTTCCTTAATTTTCCACAAAACTCAGCAATGGCTCGGAGAGCCTCATCTCCTGCATCCCCAGTTACAATAACGATCTCCCCTCAATCGAACCGAGGAACTCACGGAAGCCACCTCAGCGGAAATGTGACCGGAGTTGCGCCATTTCGGAGCATCGGCATCACGAGCCCGGTCCCTCGCCACTCTCTCTCCGGCAACCCCAACTCCCCGATCGCCGCCCGTCCGATCAGCGCCCGATACTCCGCTTCCCCAAAAGACGAAACCCGAGAAGTCACTTCCGAATCGATTCACTACACAGTCCACATCCCGCCAACCCCAGATCACCAGCCGTTTTCAGTATCAAACTCAGTTCCGGAGCAAAAGAGGAGCTTCATCTCCGGCACGATTTTCACGGGAGGGTTCAATTCTGTAACCCGAGGCCATGTCGTCGAGTCTATGGAAGTCGAGAAGTCAACCGGAATGCTCTGCCGAATGAACGGCTGTGATGAAGAGGCGTTGGTGTCGAAAATGCCCTGTGAGTGCGGGTTTTGATATGCAAGGATTGCTTTAAGGAGTGCGCAGGGATCCGGCAGTGCCGGTTGCAAAAAGGCATAAAGGCGAGGAGGAGGAGGAGGAGGAGGAGATGGAGGATGAAGGGCGGGTTCAGAGAAATCGGTGGTGGAGTTTAGGGCGGGGGAGGAGATCGATGGTGAAATCGACGGTGAAGAACAGTTTGATCATAATCGATGGCTGTTTGAGAGGAAGGGGACTGGGTATGGGAATGCTTTGTGGCCGAAGGATGGGAGTAATGGTGGAGGAGGAGGAGGAGGAGGGTTTAAAGGGGTTGAAGAGCCGGATTTGGAGGGACGAGTAAGCGGCGTTGACGAGGAAAGTTGGGATTTCTCAGGCTGTTCTCAGTCCTTACAGGTATCAAGTTTCTCTTAACTTAGAAGTTGAAATTCTAGCACTGAAATGGTCCATTTATTGTTCATTGTGATTTTAAAATTGGGTAATAGTAGTTTATTTAATTCAGTATAATAAAATGAAAATATTCATGAATTCTGAATGTAATGGTGAAATTCTCTAAGTTGAGCTACACTAATATGCCATAGTTGAATTATGAAAATACTACCTTGAAACAAAAAGCAAAGAGGTTCTGCAACTTATCCACATATCAATTGTCCGCAAAGGTAACTAGTTTTATGAAAATTGTGAATCATTTTGGAGGCAAATGATACTTGAGTTACATTAAAACCATTTGATTTCTGTTTCTAGATAGTTTATATCTAATAGATGATATTTTTGGCATGAACCTTTAACTTGAAGGGTAATTCATTGATGGTGTGTGATGATTATCAGTTTTAGTCGTTTAACTGAATTCTTTACTTTATTATACTTTTTCCTGATTTCTTAGTTGCTCATGTCTCTATTCATAAATTCCTAAAGATTACTTCTTTCTAGTGTTTACTCTAATATATAGATATATAGACTAATTATCTCCCATGGACTTTCTTTGATATGATGCCAGTAATTATCATGCATAAGCACCTTTACAATAGATTTCAGGATTCCAGAGATCCTAACTTCACATCGCATTTTCTTACTCTAATATATAGATATATAGACTAATTATCTCCCATGGACTTTCTTTGATATGATGCCAGTAATTATCATGCATAACACCTTTACAATAGATTTCAGGATGCCAGAGATCCTAACTTCACATCGCATTTTCTTACTTTGAAAGCAAATAAGGAATGTAAAACATTGATAATTGTGATCAGACTGTAGCAGAACTAGGTAAAACCTAAATATACCACTAAACATGAATATTCAACTAGCCCAAAACTATGTCATACTTTGATATGCTAAGAAAAATCAACGGATATACAGAACTATGTAAAACCTTGATAGATACAGAAAAATCAACTGATACCAAGTTTCTCACTAATTTCTGCAGTTTTGCAATGCAGTTTAACTGAGAAGATCATGACTTTTTGTTTCAGGCTGCTGATTGTGATCAGACTAGTAGCTCTGGGCTTTTTCTAGCATGGCGAATCCGCCATCAAACCACGAGGCAATTTGGCTCTGGGCACTCTCCGTAACCTGCGAGCTCTGGTTCATTTCTCATGGCTCCTCGACCAACTCCCGAAACTCAACCCCCGGCTCCACTGACCTCTCCGTCCTCTCCCTCCGCTTCGAATCCCCCTCCCCTCGAAACCCCAAAGGCCGCTCCGATCTACCTGGTGTTGACATCTTCGTCTCCACCGCAGACCCTGATAAAGAACCCCCACTCGTCACGGCCAACACCATCCTCTCCATCCTCGCTGTCGATTACCCTGTTGAAAAACTCGCTTGCTATCTCTCCGATGATGGTGGGTCCCTCCTCACTTTTGAAGCGCTGGCTGAGACCGCCAGCTTTGCGAGGATTTGGGTTCCCTTCTGTAGGAAACATAAGATTGAGCCAAGGAATCCTGAGGCGTATTTTGGGGTGAAGAGGGATTTCTTGAAGAATAAGGTGAGGGTGGATTTTGTGAGGGAGAGGAGGAAGGTGAAGAGGGAGTATGATGAGTTTAAGGTGAGGGTGAACTCACTTCCAGAGTCGATTAGGAGGAGGTCTGATGCTTATAATGCTCATGAGGAGCTTAGAGCTAAGAAGATGCAGATTGAGGGAGAAATTGTTGCTGAAGAGACTGTGAAGGTTCCGAAGGCTGTTTGGATGTCTGATGGCTCGCACTGGCCTGGAACTTGGTTTTCCGGCGAGCCTGATCATTCCAGAGGCGATCATGCGGGCATAATTCAGGTTAATTTTCTTCAGTTTTGGGAAAATTGATTGAATATCAAAATGATGTCTGATTTTGATTTTTTTGAACTCTGCAGGCTATGCTGGCTCCTCCGAATTCAGAACCTGTAACTGGCACTGAATCCTCAAACAGCAACGTGATCGATACTACCGGCGTTGATATTCGCTTGCCAATGCTCGTCTATGTCTCGAGAGAGAAGAGGCCAGGATATGACCACAACAAGAAGGCGGGTGCGATGAATGCCCTTGTTGAACGAGTGCTATAATGTCGAATGGCCCATTCATTCTGAATCTGGACTGTGATCACTATATCTACAATTCATTGGCATTGAGAGAGGAATGTGTTTTATGCTTGATCGAGGTGGTGATCGAATCTGCTATGTTCAGTTCCCTCAGAGGTTTGAGGGTATCGATAACGATCGTTATGCAAATCATAACCTGGTATTTTTCGATGTCACGATGAGAGCAATGGGCGGGCTGCAAGGCCCAATGTATGTTGGAACCGGCTGCATCTTTGGCGCTGCATTGTATGCTTCAGCCCTCCTCGGCGACTGAGCACCATGGCTGGTTCGGTCGAAAAAGATCAAGCTTTTGTTAAAGAAGCCGGCGATGGGGAAGAAGAGCGACCAACGATGAGGAGGACATTGAATCATTGCTGATGCCAAAGAAATATGGCAACTCTGCGAGCCTCGTCGCATCAATACCAATCGCAGAGTACCAGGGCCGACTTCTCCAAGACATGCCAGGAGTTTCCCAGGGCCGGCCAGCTGGCTGGTTGGGGCCTAGAGAACCCCTCGGCCGCTACTGTCGCTGAGGCGATCAGCGTGATCTCGTGCTTTACGAAGACCGGACCGAATGGGGTAGCGGGTGGGTGGATATATGGGTCAGTGACCGAGGATGTTGTCACCGGATACGAATGCACAACCGAGGGTGGCGGTCCGTGTACTGCGTCCGCAGCGATGCTTTTCGAGGCACCGCCGATCAATCTCACCGACAGGCTCCATCAGGTCCTCCGATGGGCGGCGGGCTCTGTCGAGATCTTCTTCTGAAACAACCCTCTCCTGCCTCTCGGCGAATGAAATTCCTCCAGCGAGTCGTATTTCAACGGGTCTCTACCCATTCACCTCGGCATTCCTCCTCGTCTACTGCTTCCTCCCGCGGTCAGCCTGTTCACCGGACAGTTCATCGTGCAGACCCTCAACATCACATTCCTCGTCCTCCTTCTGACAATCAGTGTAACACTGTCGCTCCTCGCGATTCGAAATTAAGTGGTCAGGTATCACGCTCCACGAGTGGTGGCGGGCGAGCAGTTCTGGCTCATCGGCGGGACCAGCACCCGCGCAGTCCTTCAAGGAATCCTCAAAGTCGCCGCCCGGCGTCGACATCTCCTTCACTCTGGCGTCAAAACCCGCGAGGCGACAGCGGCGACCTCTTCGCAGACCTGTACGTCGTGAAGTGGAGCTTCCTGATGGTGCCGCCGATCACAATCATGATGGTGAACACGATCGCGATGCCGTCCGGATGCTCGAGGGCCCTGTACAGCCCGTTCCCGCAGTGGAGCAAGCTTTTGGGTGGGGTTTTCTTCAGTTTCTGGGTGCTGTGTCATCTGTATCCGTTTGCAAAGGGGTTGATGGGGAGGAGAGGGAAAGTGCCGACCATTGTGTTTGTTTGGTCTGGGTTGATTTCTATTGTGGTGAGTTTGCTTTGGGTGTACATTAGTCCTCCTGTTGGAGCTAAGGATTACATGAACCTGTAGATTCTTGGAGGAGATGATCACCTGTAAGTGATCTGGTTCTGTGTAATTGAAGTCTAAAAATATAATTTGTATTGAGTAGATGATCATCATATATAGCTGTTTCTCATAGAATTAGTAATCTTGTTTCTCATAGACTTTACTATATGAAAGCTTGTTCCTGTTAAACATTGTTTCTTCATTCTGACCAAAGATTATGATACTGCTTTTTGATTGGAAATTGCGACTTTTCAATCAATAGTGTAAACCATCCCCCTCCTATAGTGGTGGTTATGATACTGCTTTTTGATTCATTGCATATGTTTGTATGTAATTTCTGCCGGTTACCAAATTGGTATTTAGAATTTGGTCATAGTTTTAATCACAGCCGTTGATTGTTTCTTGAATTGTTCGGTCCTTGATTTCCTATAATCCCTGACAAGAGACATAAGGAGAAAATTTTTGTTATCCCATTTTTAGGACCAATTTCATATTACAGCTTAAGATTTTTCCTCTCATATTTCATTCTCTTCAATTTTCCTAGTTTTCCGTGAGTGTTATTTTGGGTTAATTAGATTCTCATCAAACTAGATTTTAAGGATAGCCCATGTCTGCAGGGTTTCAAGTTTAGACCACTAAAATTTTAATTCACACCACTGGCGAATCAAGCGGTGTTAAGCCTCCACGTAATCAGCGACGAATCAACCAAGCTACGTAGCCCAAGAATGTCAATAACGAATGGAATTGAAGAAAAACCCTAACTTTATTGATAATTCTCCCAAATTTTCAATCACCAAAACATAATAAAACCCTAATACCTACCCGGCCTTAAATCTCTGTTTTGGCTTCCTAAACAAATCATATTTGTAAACAAATTTCTACTCCTAAACAATTCCCTACTCTAAATAAAGTCCTACTCCTAAATAAATCCTACTTATAATCTAATCAAATCTTAATCAAACTCAAATTTCTTCTGCATGTAGCTTCTTGTAGTTATGCACCACTCGAGCACGATCACTCACAATCACTCCTACTCACCGATGGTTTTGAAATCATATCATTATCATAATTTAATGTTTGAAAACACATGCTCATTATATCATGAATAAATTGAGGGCACATGCTTACCAACATTGGTATTGAGATAGACAAATAAGAGTAGACTTTCTCATATAAATTGACCCACGTCTCCCGAGAATAAGGAAAAAAGGTCACGCTTTAATTTGCTCAACTTTAAGTGAGGTTGGTGAGATTCATAATTTTGCTAATTAGATATTATCTAGGGTTATTTGCATAGATGCCCCTTAAATCCTAGGTATTTGTAAACACACACTCTAAATTTTAGTATGTGTAAAATTTCCCCTCAAATCATTAAGTTGATGATTTTAGGGGTAGTTTTACAAACACTGAGATTCAGGAGATATTTTATAAATACTCATGATATAAGGTGCTTATTTGCAAAATAAAAAGCTAGCAATTTGCAAAAACAGACAAAATTTTACCAGAAATTTCCTACCCGACGAGAGTCGGTGGGCTCTCTCTCTTAATCGCTCTTGTCCTCTTCGTCTTCCTCTCTCTCTCTCTCTCTCTCAACCCTAAATTAACAAATATCCGCAATTTTACGAAATTCAGCGCTCTAGGGCTCTATTCCGCTAGGGTTTCTTCCCCAAATTCGACCGCATCCTAACCCTATGGAGTCCGATTCATGGAGCCGATTCTCCGCTGCATCGAGGCGCCATCAATCGACTCTTCAATCTCGATTCGGTGCGCTAATTTCGTCAAAGTTGATCTCTTTTTGCGAATTTGTATCTGCTGGCGTGACTGATTTTGTGGTTTGTTCTTAGATCTGTACCTAGGGTTTGATGATGTCGAAGGAGGGGAGGACGATTTCCGCGCGGAGTTCGGGTGCCCGTTCTGTGCTGAGGATTTTGATATTGTTGGGTTATGCTGTCATATTGATGAGGAGCATCCTGTTGAACCTAAAAATGGGGTATCTTTTTATTTTTATTTTTTTGTTTAATTTTGGTATTTGATGAATGTTTAGGTTTGGATATTGGTTCTGTGTTTCCAAAATGGCGTCTTGGTTGATGGATTGGGGTTACTATTTGATTGAGGAAGTTCCCTTTTTTTAAACATGTTTTAGGTTTGGTTTTTATGGACTGTTCTTTATTGTGCATCTTTTAGTAAACATTTAGTACATTGTGCATTTTTGGTTAGTCCTTTGGTATTTGTTAGAGTACAAAACTATAATCCTCAACCTTCACTACGATTTTGGAGTTTTGATGTAGTGGTTAGGGGCTGAAAAGGGGCGATCTTTTTCCATTCCAGTTATGTGGATTAGTATTATCTTCAATTTTTCAATAGACAAGATACTTATTAGGTAAAATTTTGGAGTGGGATTTCCATGTTTACTCATCTCCTGAAGCTGATTAGTTGGTGTTTTTAATTTTTTTCCTGTACCTTTATTAACATGTCCTTTTTAGTGAATATTAAGTGGTTTTTGTGATATTTGATCTGAATTTGCCCTCTTTTTTGGTTTATGTGTATCTTTTGACTAAGTGATGTTATTAGCATACTAAGTATCTATGTTTTCAATATAAAAGCATGCAGATGTGGCCTTAGTAGAAGTAGTGAGTTTGAAGAACCATTTTTGCTTTCTCTGCTCTGTGTTTTGTGGAAAAACATTGTGATGTAAGTTTGAGCTGTGGTCCATTCACTTCATGATGCAATTGGGTGTGAAAAATTAGGTTGGAAGAATCATTGGGCATGATCATGATAACAATGTTGTAATTGCTACTAGTTTTGTTAACTGATTTCTTAATCCCGTTTCATGTGTATGTTTAACAGGATTGCATTGAGTTTCATTCTTTTGGGATGATACTGGTTATCGGCTTAGCTCTTGCCTGACATAAAATAGTTATGATAGCACAAAACCTTCTCCAAGTAGTTGATCTTGTATTGGCTTCCTACCACCTGCAATGAGCTGTCAAAAAGTGATTCTTGCATGTGAAAGATCAACTGGTGTTTGCTTGAGGGGCCATCACATGACCGAGGAATTAGGCAGGTGCTCTAAGAGGCCTGGATACCATATATCAGCAAAGAAAAAGGGGAAAAGAGAGAAAAAGGAAGAAGTATATGATTTGGATATGAGTAGGTGTTATAGGGTGACACATAGGGTGTTACAAATGCTGAACCCTACTTTCTAGAGCAAGGCAGCATGTACTTATTATGAGCAATTGCAGTAGTGTAAAGTTTTCATAAATGTTTTAGTGCTAAAATGTTGTTATAAATTATAATGGTTTCTATAAGACCTGCATGACGGATGTAGAGTACATTTTTCTAAATTTACTTTTAGAAGTATCAAGTATCCGTCAACTAAGGCGTGATTAAATTGTAAAGTAATTGTGAGCATCTACATGATATCAGTTTCATAGTTACATGGCGTGAAGGCTCTTACTATTTCCTCTAGTCTTAACTAAGATTGACAATTACCCATGTGTATAACAAATACTTTACAACTTAGATAAAGGAGTTATATTAACGATGGAAACTAGTGATGACATGCATCAACTAAGCTTCTTGGAGTTATTATTCAAATGCTTCTTGGTTCTGTGATTTCAAAGCACTTAAAGACACTATTGAAGGGATGTCTCTCATACAGTTGCAACTAACAGCAGCTTTTACCTTCTTGTTCAAAACCATTTTCCTATGGGCATGGGATTAACATCTCATATAGGGAAGGTTATGTCTGCTTAATGCAAACAGTTTTTTTCTAAATCTAGATGAAGGGCTATACTATCACACATTAATTTATGAAGTTAAGGTGTTTATTACGATAGAGGCACTTACTTTCAGTGTAATCATATAATGCAGATTCCAATAAGCAGCAAAGGTATTCTTCTCTAGCAAACCATGGCTTTTGGGAATTATTAATGAAAGTGTAGAAAGTTAATCTCCGAACCAAAATATGTGGGATTTTGTTCCGGCAACTTCAAGTTTCCTTATTTGTTATGCAAAGAAAAACAGTATCTCTTTAAGAACATTTGTAACTTTACATTGCAACTAACTTTCCAATATGATTGTCAACCGACAAAAGTATGAACTTAGGTTTTAAGTGA
Source organism: Asparagus setaceus (assembly GCA_012295165.1). Lineage (NCBI taxonomy): Eukaryota > Viridiplantae > Streptophyta > Magnoliopsida > Asparagales > Asparagaceae > Asparagus > Asparagus setaceus. Next base: position 38,385 of record WHSE01000150.1, read on the forward strand.
ACAACTATATACTAAAACCATTATAGGGAGCACCTGTTAGGATCACTGCTCACTGGGACTGCAATATGCATGTCCATCAAATGAAGCCTCTATTGATGTCATCTCGGTTATGTATGGAGGTCGCAAGGGAAATAATGGAAAAATATGAAGATTTATATTACTCTAACGAATAGTTTTGAAAACTGAACTCCAAATAAGGAATCTTTGTTCGATAAGTCTTCTTAGAGAGTGTTATGGCCAGCACATTATGAATGGTTATGTGAACTGAAATATTTGTAAGCAAAAATTTTCACAATGAAATCTTTAATATAAGCAATCTAGGAGGGTTGGAATACATCGATTCCAAATTTTTAAGGTCGAATTTAGATTATAGCAAAGTATAAAATAACAGGCCTGCCTGGTTCCCGTCCTAGTCTTAAATTAGTGTGACGAGGAATCAAAACCTGCATACAACAAAGTTAATTTTTAAATCCCCAACTTAGTCTACTGCAAAATAAAATAACAGGCTCGCTTGATTTCTGCCTAGTCCTTAACTAATGTGAACTTGTAAAGATGCATATATACCTATATAGACAGGCCTTATATTGTCTAAATGCTAATAAATGTACACTTACCAGTTTAAGTTCTCCTATAGTCCAAGGAGGCTCTATGCCTGTATCCTTTAACCATTAATTTTTTGGGCTTGTTTCTCGTTCTGAGAGTGAGTGATTCGCTTTTGTCCTGCCATGCCTTTTTTTCCTGATTGATTTCTCTCGCGCTTTCAGTTAGAACCTCAGTTATTAAATAGTTTTCGAGGGCAATTATTATTCACCGAACTAGGGAAGGTTCTATGCTTTGACTTCATAATTCTCTATGTTGAATCATGACTGATATTGATACATGGAAAGTTCTTTTTGCAGGTATGTCCTGTTTGTGCATCTAGGGTTGCGATGGACATGGTTGGTCACATAACCACACAGCATGGGAATTTCTTTAAGATATCCTTTAATCTTTACCTGAATACATTTCTTTCCCCCCTTTTTTCCTATGCTCTCTTTTCTTGCTGACCATTACTGTAGGTGGTAAATTTCAGATAGCTTTCATATTTAACGTACTTTGGATGTTGACAATTGGTATCAGTAAGTTTTGTGCTAGTTTGCCTTATATTTTGAATTCCTTAATAAAATCTCACATGCAATGTAGAAGGAGATTCCGTAGAGGTTCATCTGGGTCACAATCTACACTGTCTCTGTTGAGAAAGGAACTGCGTGAAGGAAATCTACAATCTCTTTTTGGAGGTTCGTCCTATTTGTCTCCTCCATCTAATGCAGCACCCGATCCATTGCTGTCATCATTTATTACCAACCTACCGGTAGCTGATCCATCAAGAGAGCCTCAGACCTTAGACGATAGAAACATGGTTAGTGAGGCTTCAGAGGACAAACCAATCGAAAGGTAGGACCTGAGAATTCTTGGAAATCTACTTTTGTTGTCATCGCTCTCGCCCATAATGCATGCATGTTTATTTATATGTTTCCATTTTCCACAAACTGATACTTCGACCTTGGAGCTTAACTAGACTTGTTTTATGCAAAGTTGACTATAAGTAATAGACTGTACTACGACTTTTTCTTCTCTGATGAACCTGATACTTGGGACAAACACATGAGATAGGTTCATCAGACAGAAATATCAAGGACTAGAGTTTGTATGGCCACATTATCTTATGGTTTTTCCAAAGTGCACTTAAAAAGAAATTCTGAAAATCAACACTAGTTGTTTATCAATGTTTCTCTCAAAGTGAAATTGCCTTTGTTACACCTTCAATCTGATCTGGAGGTGCGGGCGTTAGTGTTGTATTCCAATTATCAGTGTCAGGCGACCTCTCAAAACTCATAGGCAAAATATATGATTATAGATGTTGTTTATGAACATACATTGGTTAATGTGCTTTTGATGTCTATATGTAAGATACTAAATTGCTTGGATATTAATAAAGCAAGTTTATCCTATTATACTTTTTCTCTTCCAGAATGGCTTAAATCGGAGGTTATGCATGCTTCTTTAAACAATTAAAACAAATCAAGGTTGTTGTGTTTGTAAGTCTCCAAACAGTTGCCCACTAAGTACAAGTGCTTGTCTGAACTGAAGAGATATGTGCTTTTCATATTTGAGATGGATACGATATGCATGCCAATTGTTTTATTGGAAGAGAGGTCTGATGCATTTGCTGATCATATGTTGAGTAGGCAATTAATTGGTATTAGTTATTCATGTCATGGGAAATGTGTTTCTTTGTGCTGTCTTAATTAAGTTTATTTTGGTGCTCCTCACCAAAGTGCTATCTCATCAACTAGGTTAGTGAACTAAAATCCATTTTGACTGGACAATTCTTGAAGGCTGTTCGAGCTTTTCCCGGGAGTATGACCTGGCTTTTTTTACCCTGAAAAAACAAAGTAACCTTGCATCTTTTAAATAATGACCATCTTTAGGCTAAAGCCTCCATTCCTCAGGATCAACAATGAGGTACATGGATATTCACCTGTTGTCCGCTGCCATTGACTATGTTTGTTTGTTTGTTTGTTTTTTTTTCCTTTCCTTTTTTCCTTGGGTTCCTAAAGTAGCCTTGAATCTTACCTTAATATGCTTGTGGGCATTGGAATATGAAAAGCTTTAAAACCAACGGCATTCTTGATAAGTGTAGGTCCGCGCCTCAATTTGCTTAGAACTATTCTAAATCTTGCATTTTGTCTCTTCAGCAACCAGCCCATCCTTTCTGACAAGGACCAGGAGTGAGTTTGCTCAGGGGTGTGCTCAATCTGTGATGATGCTCCAGATCACTGGTCAGCGGCTCAGAGCTCAGAGTTCTTGCTGGATTTAAGGGGATACTCATAAAATGGTATATATATGTAATAAGTTTATATGGATGATTCTGAGAGAGATGGGGAGAGATGCGAGAATGTAATATAATTTATATAATGCTAGTATCCAAATATAAGTAAAGACTTCAATATCCTTGGGTGTCTCTGGATGTCCTTTTCTACTGAAATGTGTAATTATGATATCGTTTCTTATATATCATTTATATCTGATGTTCCGAGGCAGGGGACTAGTTAAAACTCAGTTTTTGAGCTCCATATTGATAATCGTATACTCAGTTTTTGAGCTCCATATTGATAATCATATGCTTACTATATGAGGGATTGTTGTGGTTGTATATTGTAACTTGGATTACAGATAATCTTAGCTAGCAGAATGCTGAATACTTCTGAGGTAATTGTGCTCTAAATGCCAGAGGTCGCATCAGTTGTGCAAGCAAGCATGGAAATCTAGCTTTACAGTAAACTGGGTAAGTAAATGATTGCAAATTTCAGCTGCTCTGTTAGTTATGTACTCATTTGATGTATATGTGCAATGTCTAAGCCCGGCAAATTGTAAGTAGGTAGTATTTTGTGCTATTTGAATTTTGAAGGTAGAAAGAAGGCCATGCATACTATGGGCATAAAGAGCTGTAAGCTTCAAATGTTGGTGGAACAACAAATTATGTAGTATTTGTTCCTTAAATTCTCATGAGTATGTACAAGTTCCAGTACTTAACAAACTAATCAAGAGAAGATTCAGATTACTGTGCAAGGTACTAGAAATTGTCATGAGAACCATATAGCATGAAGAGTTTAGCTGGGATATGTAGTTTGTCTTTGAAAACAGAGAAATTGCCATGAGATCAATAATAATAAGCTAGTTCCATGATATGTAGTTTGTCTTTGAAAACAGAGAAATTGTCAAATTGCCATGAGAACAATAATAATAAGTTAGACAATGGAAAGATGTAACGTTGAGGTGAGGGTGGACATAATTGCAGCTTCTTTGAGTTCTATGATCTTTCCTTGATGTGAATTCTAATGTTGATTGAATCCAAAATGACCTATTGATATGATCTTTCCTTGATATGAATTCTTATGTTGATTGAATCCAAGATGACCTATTGAACATAGTTTTATTGTAAATTATTTGGGAAAATTGTGTCAGGAAAATGGGAAGCCCATGTGATAGGGCCCTCTCGTATTGGGCCATGTGTTTACCCCCAAATGATCGTATTATTAATGGGGCAAAAATCACGCCATAGGCGAGAGAAAGATAGCACACAAGTTACTATCCTACCCTCAGGCGTGACCGAACTTCGGTAACCCTCCCCTTCCACTCAGTACTCTCTCTCCTCTTGGCCTTCATTGGCGAGGAAAATCCCAAACATCTCTAATTTCGATCTAGGGTTTTCGCTCTCGCCGAAAATGTCGTCGAAGGAAGCCTCGCTTAACGATTTGGTCGAAATTAAGTGGCGACGAAGGAGAAAGATGAAGCGAAATCACAAAGTCCGTGCGTCTTGAATCATCCGGGAAAGCGAGGAAGCGTCGAAGACCACGTTGGTAATGCAAAGGGAACCAAGGTCGAGTAGAAAGAGAAGACAAGAAGGGGATGATTCCAACCCCAAAAGAAGTAAGTGCTAGGAAAAATCTAATTAAAGAACTTAACCCCTTTGGATGTTATCCAAACCGAGTTTCATGTTAATTCTAATCCTATCTGAGAGTTAACCGATTTGTGTTTCATGTTAAGTCGGTTTAATTAAGTAAAGAAGTTCATGTTAAGTCAAACCTAAATCGTGTTAAGTCTAATTTCAGTTCATGTCAAATCTAATGTCTTCTCATGTTAAGTCTATTTTTCATGTTAATTCTAATTTTGTTTGTGTTAAGTCTAATTGGTTTCATGTTAGGTCTAATTGGTTTCATGTTAAGTCTAAACTAGGTTCATGTTAAGTCTAATTTCGGTCATGGCTAGTCTAATGTCTTTTCATGGTAAGTCTATTTTTCATGTTAATTCCAACTTTATTCGTGTTAAGTCTAATTTAGTTCGTGTTAAGTCCAATTTGATTCATGTTAAGTCTAAGTTAAGTTCATGTTAAGTCTAATTAAACGCTACATTTGAATTTATTTTCGGGAAAATAGTTGGTGAGCTGACTGCTGGAGATATTAGGCCAACCCGTTATTGGGGCTTATTGTGATTTTATGAATCGGCTCAAAGATTCGTCAATGGCACGGGGATGCCTATGTGGATCCACATTTGAGCACTATATACAATTTGGTGCTCCACTTGATCGTAAAACACTTGAGCGTATTGAGTTTTACGTGGCGATAAACTGAACATTTTCTATCCCGATGCATATTCGGGGAAAGAAAGTTATTAATTTTGCGTGGATTGGGTCCGTAATCATACTTTATTTCCAATTTCACGGTGAGATTATTTTGAAGAATAGGGACTCCAAGTCGCGAGAATGTGGGTGCAATATTTTCTAAACTTTTAAAAGATGACAAGGGCGGAAAAAAAGAAAAGCGACATATTGTAGGCGTTAAAATTACTTATCGATGCGAACAAGACTAAGTAAGCGGTGGGTTGACAACCGACGATCCATCCGTGGCGACCGAACGCCGTCGGCGTGATTACGCCATAAAGCGTAAAGCGAGTCGGCGAACCCATGAAGTGAGTCGGCGAGGCAACGGCCAACGGCAGCGTTGTGGGAAAACGACGGCGAAGCTCAACGAGGCGAGTTGGCTAAACTCAAACGTCGGCGAGGCGGAATCAATACTTAGTCGTCGATGCAAACAAGCGTTCGAGGTTACGGAAGTTGATCGGATCACGGACTCAAACAGCGGCGACATCAGGAGAAAAACCAAGCCGGAGAACCGGAAGCGGCGAAGCGACTCGAACCGGCGTAAAGCGGGACCTCGGCCAAATGGCCGAGGTGGCTCGGCCAACATGGCGAGCTACCGGCAAATTGGCCGAGGTACCTCGAACAAGTGGCCGAGGTGGCTCGACCACATGGTAGGCCACCTCGGCCAACTTGGCAGGGTGGCTCACCACATGGCGAGCCTCCTCGACGAGCGGGGGCTCGACCAACATGGCCGAGCCTCCTCGGCCAAGTGGCGAGGTGGCTGGCACCAATTGTGAGCCACCTCCCCCTTGAAGTATAAATGGGGGTCTTGGTGGTTGGGGGGATTTTTTTTTGGATTTTGGCGGACTTAGAAGAGCCCTCTGAGATCTCGGCCGGTTCGAGCACCGGCGAGCTCAAGTCCGATCGGCGTGGATCTATGGCGGAAGGTAAGCAAACTTCGGGTCGAACTCTGAGATACCCTCTAGGTTAAGCTTAGTCTTAACCTCGGGGATAATGCGTGATTTCTCCTTGTAGATCTCACCCGCTCGGCGATCCTCTCCTTCCGTGAGTGTGATCCCATGGCGATCCTCTCCTTGTGAGTGTGATCCCCTCGGTAACCGTTTCCTTGTGAAGCGAGCCTCCGTCTGTAGTTCGAGCAGGGTTTACACGGGAGATGGTGCTTGGTAGTCCACGGACGAACAAAAGTCCCACACGGGCAAAGAACCCGCATAGCGAGGATCCGGAATAATAGAGATCCTGTTTGTTCACAAAAGGAAGAAAGTTGTAATTTTCGTTTTCATTGTAAGCCCTGAAATATAAAGGCATTTCTTTTGTTTGAAATTTTGTTGTAGGCCAGCGAAGGCGTACCGCGAGTTCAAGCGAGCAATGAATAACAAACCAACTTTCCCCTTGAACAAATGGCGACCGGTGGGAGCCAGCGGCTTCAACAAAGAAGCCATCGTGTCGCCAGCGGATCCGATCCGGTCATCGAGGAGAGTCGAGTTCGAGTTCGACCGAAGAAGTAAATACCTCTCCTCCTCGTCGGATCCGGTTCCCCGCAAGTCCAAGATGGTCTCGGTACGCAGGAAGACCGATCGGCCTCGAATCGCGGGCGAGAAAATCCACCACCACCGCCGTCAAGGCTGAACAGCGGTGGTTCCCGGCCTAACAGCGGCCAAACCTTGAACCCCGTCTGCGGGGGTCGATTCCGCCAATGGCGTCGTGACTCTCTCCAAGAGCGTCGGAGGCGACGTCGGCGCTGGCGAAACAATTAGCCAGAAAAGAATCAGCGGATGGGGTCGCTATGGCGGATCTAAGATCAAGTTGACTCGGAGGCTGAAGTCACGAGATCGTAGCCCGATTCCTGGCCCGGACGAGCGAATGGGTCGAGTCAAGCGGAATCGTTCCGCGCCGAGCGTATCCGGAGCGCCCAGCGCTCCTCAGCGCAAGCCGCGGGCTGGTGCAACAAGCCGCGAGTTGAAGAGGAGGCTGAGAAGTCGTCGACAAATCGGCTAGCTTGGAAGCCCAAGTCCGTCGAGGCTTCAACCGGCGAACCAACACCAAGCCTAGCTCTACCAGCGAGCATCACGCTCCGGTGCTCAAATCGAAATTGTGAGCACCTCAGCAAAAGTGGCGTTGACACGAAGTCACCTCGGCGTCTGTACCCGAACCGTGAAGCTAACTCTCGCCAAGACCGGCGGAGCTTGCCATTAAGGATCGCCTAGGTCCGCTAAAGGAATCACGGTCACTCGATCACGAGTCGCACCCACAAAGACAAGAAGAAACCTGCGGTACTCGCGCGAGCTTCAAATTAAAGTCCAAGAGCGTCGAGGATTCACACTGCCTGGCGTCACGTCGCTGGCCAGTGACTTATGAAAGGCCTATTTGTTCTCGGGAAAGGCGGCTCTCATCGGCGATGACAACGTTATACACGAGAATCGTGCCAACACATGATAGGTTGCTCCGGTATTCATAAACCCAGGTTGTACTATCGTCTTTGGGGTACAAGTAAATCGAAAGAACGCCCGAAATCAAACATGCCTTGCTTGTGCTCGGCCCGATCAAGGCGGTGTTATCGGGTGCAAGCTGGCGCTAAAATGACTCGGGAAAAGGCGTCGGTCTTTGATAGGCTCGACGCGAGAATGCGAACCAAGTCAAGGCGGCTTCCGTAGAAAAGATGAAACCGAGGCGATGAATTAGAGTGTTACCATCAATATGACCAGGCGAGGGGCGTCGTCCACGTCGTTCGAGGGCATCGCGAATACTTCGATTGCGGTCGGGGCGTTGAAGCGACGATGCTCAAAGATGCGAAGGGATTACCCTCGGATGATGAAGTGTCGGATCTTTGGCTCCGCAATGGCCCGATAATACAATTTCCGGCATAGGACAACCTCGTGGCGTTCATGATCAGCGGAACAAGTGTCCCGATGCTTGAAGAGGCCTAACCAAGCAAAAGGACAACTTTAAGCTTGAAATGGAAGCGTATCTGCGGATGAGAGCAATGCATGACCAACGGATCGAGCGATAATGAACGCCAAAGCGAGCCAAGTCGTCGCAATAATGTCAACAAGTAGCGACAGGGACGGGGAAGGAGGCCAAAGCGTAGATGATCGTTGCTCAGCAAAGCGCTAGCGATAACACCGCCATCATTCCTCCCCAAGTTTACCCGAGCGAGCGTAGGGAAAATGAGAAAATAAAAGACCTCGAGCAAAATCAATACGATTTTACGCTCCAAAAGGTAAAAACGGTATACCATGTCACCAAGGGTGAATCAGTCCGTGTCGAACAAAATTCACCTCATCAACTTTACACCGTTTGGCGGAAGGGATCACCCACTCACGCGATCTACTTCAAGTCTCATCTAGGTGTTATCTCGAACCCCTTGATGGTTCGGTCATTCGTACCCTTGATGGAGCTGCCTTCGATTGGTACCGCCGTCTCAAACCGAGGCGTTAATAGGCTGGGATGATATGGAGGCCATGTTTCTCACCAATTCTTCGGCGATGACACAGAGGTATCCATGGGTTCTTTGTTGGGCGAAAGCGAAGAAGCGGAAAGCGATGGACAACTTTGTCAAGAGGTTCGAAATAAGGCAATGAATGCGAGACCGATAATGGAGAAGTTCATTCTCCAAACTTGTCATAACCTTGTCATTGGGCGTGTTGGAAGCAATGGGAGCTGCCGTCGAGACTTGGAAAGATTGGATACGTGGAGAGCAAGCGGCGATTCTGAGAAGGAAGAAAGCGAGAGAGGTCAGCCTATGGTGGATGCCCACAGCGAACTTAGTCCCCGTGGCAAAGGTAAAGCAGGCAAAAGTCGTGAAGCGTAATCAAGCGTTGACTGCAACCAAGCGGCGATGCGCTCGCGTGCACCCGGAATCCAGACCTCAATGGCCAACAAGCTCGAACGGTCGTCAGGTTCGAGGTTTCCCAAGACTTACTCGTTCAGGGCGAGGAAGTTCGAGCATCTTCAAATACCTTACGGAAAATAACAAAATCGGTTGCCCCGATTGTAAACCAAGAGAGGCAAACAAGGTTCACAGATCCTAAATCGTTGTGCTTACCGCAGTACATCATCCTACAAAGTTACGCTACTATCTCAAGGACAAGATTCAAGCCTTGATCGATGTTGGAGTCATTACTCCAAAACCCTCTAAAGATAAGAAGGTGGGAGCAAATGCGATCTCTATAAGCGGATCGGTTCCGGTTGGTTCCAACCGGCGCGCCCGGTTATGGTAGGAATGAAGATGGTGAATGAAGATCCTCACGCAACGCGTAGAAGGGGCTCGTCTGCTTACCACGGCAACGACCACATGCAAAAATCACCATTCTGACAAAATAATCTTCTAAAAGCTGGATGGTCTCTTAAAATTCTCATAAAAGCATCATTATATCTTGCATTGTCCAAAGTAATAGTAAAAATTCTTTTCAATGTCTCAATCCTTCAACAAGCGAAATAGCTTCTCTACTAAAATTGCTCCACTATATGGGGTGGAACATGAGAAAGAGCTAATATCTTATTCTACAATATCCAACACTCATCAATTTAATGCGGTGAG
>WHSE01000151.1:0-48033 GCA_012295165.1 Asparagus setaceus
CATGTAGCATGTTAGTCAACTCCGCCTTGGTCAAATAGTGTCCCCTCGGATCACAGCGTCGCCCATAATTCCATAGTTCGATCGGCATGGAAGGCGGCCGAGGTCAGGAGAGGAAACACAGGAGGCCAGAAACCCGTACTACCCGGCGAGGCCATGGCGTACTCTTTGGAAGGACCTCGTCGGAGAAGGTAGCAAAATGAAATGAAAGAGTGTTAAAGATGTCAACTCTTTGAAGGCGAAACCAACTTCGCCAACTCTTTGAAGCAAGTGAGGCTTCGCCAACTCTTTGAAGCGGGCGAGCCGACTCGCCCGGCTCTTTGACGGAAGCGAGCCGACTTAGCCAACTCTTTGAAGCGGGCGAGCCAACTTCGCCAACTCTACGAGCCGGAGGCTTTTGCCGTAAATGGCTTAATCGAGCTTTCCCAACAAAAGGCAAAGCCACCGCTGGCAAAGATCGTTTGTCGTGGCGGGCCTCGCTGAACAATCGAACTTCGCCAAGCGCCAAGAAGTCAGCTTGTCAGCGACCTCGCCCGATATAACCGGACCTGCGCTGAATAGACAAGGCCCACGAGGGCGAGCGAGAATCTGTCGCCCTAGTTCCACCACCTTACCGGCCGAAGCGGCCTCCGGCCCATTTGGTGTGAAAAACAAGCCCCTTCCTTTGGAGGTGGTCTTCTTCGACAGGAGCCATTACGATCAAAGTGGAAATCTCGGGTTTTCTTGAAAAACTTGGCCGGAAGATTTTGCTGCGGTGGCCTCCCAGCGAGAGCTGGCGCTTTGGCCAGTCTCTGGGTCGAGTTCATCGGCTTAGGTAAATCTCGGTACGGGATTCATCGGTTGAGCAATTCGGCCACGATCCCTCGCCAGCGAGCGGGCGGATCAAAGCGCGCCCGTGTCTTTAGCTCGGTCGGTGTGAAGGCGCCCGTGTCACATTTAATGCGGCCCGGACCATGTGATGCCCATCAGGGGAGAACCGTGGCTGCCATCCCGAAGAAGCGAGGCTTCGCCACCCAAATAGCGTGAGCTGCTTGAAGCGAGGCTTCGCCACCCAAATAGCTTGAGCTGGCCCAAGGCGGACTCACTCACCAAATGGTTTGAGCTTCGCGAGCGAGGCTTCGCCACCCAAATGATTTGAGCTGCTTTGAGAGAGCTAAGCCCACAAATGGTTTGAGCTCAGCCAAGGCAGAGCTTACCCAAATGATCGAGCTTCCCGAGTTGAACTCGTTTGGTGACCTTTTGCACAAGATCCACGAGCATCATAAAATTGCATCGCTGCCACGAGGGCTAAACAATACATTGAACAAAGTTATGGCGACACATGCAAGCGAAGTCATAGCAATGTATTGAAGCCTAAACTAGCGTCAAAGACCCTACTTAGACGCTGCTACCTAGATTCACTTGCAAGAGGCCTGGTCATTTGTCGAGAATCTTAAGCTAGAAACCCGGGGTCCTTCTTCAAAGCGCCACTTCAAGCGCCGACGGTCTTGCGAAAACCACGGCACTCAAGACTCCGCATCCTATCGCGGTCCGGTTCGGTGAGCCATCGATTGATTGAGCGATGCCCTCAAGCACTTCCTTTTCGGTTAATAGTTATTGGTCAAGCGGCGAATATCGGAGCTCCTCAAAGGATGACCACGGCGTGGAGTCGACTCTTGGCGAAATCTCGTGATCTCGCGCCGATTGAGAGGCACTTCCGGGCCAGACGCGTGTAGCGTATAGGTTTGCGAAGGAAAAGAAGAAGATGAGGTGGCAAAATGTGGGTAAGATGATCCACCATTTATAACCCCTTCAAGTTGGTGATGGGACCTAACAAAGAGGCTACATCCTAGCCTCAAAATTGGTCAAAGCCTCAGCGAAGCCGCGAATCAAGAAGCGAACCAAGCCTCCTCAAGATACTTCGCTTGACCCATGGCTTGAACTTCGCCTAAGGATGGGCTCGCCTCCCAGCGGTTTGAGCTCGCCTAAAGCGTGCCGCCCAAGTGATTGAGCTCGAAGCATGAGCTCGGCCTTGCGGCTTTGAGCTTCGCCCAAAGATTGAGCTAGCCTAATAATGGCTCGAGTTTCATCAAACCCTCGAAGGTGCTCAAGACAATAAAGGGATAAACAAACACAAAGCCACATTCATCAAGTGATTTTGAGACAATACATTCGAACAAAGTTATGACAAACGTTCAAAGAAACAAAATGTCCCAAAATCAAGAAAGGGCTCAGATCTAGTCGAGCAAATCTAACACGTAAAGGAGGCCAGTTTAGCCTTGAGATCAGCTAACTCCTCCGCCCGATCTGCCTGAACCTGAGCTTCCGCGTCCTTCTCGAGCTTCTCCTCAGAGAGTGCAGCAATGGAAGCCTCCTCTTCGCGATGCAACGCGTGGAGGACTTGCAACTCCTTGGTAAAAGCACGATGAACGCTGGCACTCTCCCGTTGAAGGTCCTCCGAAGGGTAAGCCCCCGTCTCGCGCTGCAAACTGCGTTGCCTCTCGCGAAAATTCGCGACAATCGCCTCTTGCTCCAGTATGCGTTTCGCGCGAGCTTCGCGTTCCCGCATTATTCTGACTCGAGCTTCCCCTATGAGACGCCACATATCATTGCACGGGTCATCAAAGACCAGCCTCTCCAGCGGTTCACAGCTCTCCCTGGGCAAGCTTCGGTCCTGCGCGTAGCCCGGCCAGTCACCTGACCGCCGAACCTCCCTAGCGGCTTACGAGAGTGGAAGGCGATAAGGGTTCCCCATCGAGACCAATGGCGGTGACCACTGTCTTAAAGCATTCTCTAGCTGTGGAGGACCCCTGATCTTGGGGTCGGGATCAGCGACCCCGGCGGGAACAATTGCAGCGAGAGGTTGAATCAGGGAGGGCCGTCATAGTCAGCAGCGGCTTCCATCCGTGACCTCCAATCTTTGGCGGATCGGGGAAGCGAGGCTTACCTTGTGGTTGGGGTGTCTGACCCGGCGTGGGTTCGGTTAGCTCTTCCCCTCATCATCGCCGAGAAGCCACGATGGGTTCGAGTCGAAGGCCTAGCAGGAAGAAGAGCCTCTCTTGCGCGCCAGCGCCCACCGGCGGTCCGCTTCCTCCGCGATTAGAGGCCTCTTCGGAAGATCTCAAATTGCGAGACCTACCAAGGAGGACCTCCTCTCGAGTACACAAGCGCAAGAAGAGAGTATTAGTAACGTCAAACCCGAGCGAGGCGAGCGTGTTGTCGGTTACAAAAGCGAGCGCTTAGCGGCGGCGATAAAGCTTCGCCCTAATCGGCAAAGCTTCGCCCGGCGAACAAAACACGACAAACGGCTCGCTGAAAATAGAAACCGCTGAGTAGGCGAAATTAAACGCGAGAATCGAGACTTAGAACGAAAGCGCCCCAAATGAGCGATGAATGTTCATCTCATCTCAAAACTTACCGTGAGGGAGTTCGAGCCTTAGCGGCCATGGCAGCAACGACGTCAGCATCACGCGAGGAAGAGGGAGCGGACCTCCTTCCTTTTGACACGGTCTTCTTGAAAGCCATGGCGGGAGTTCTGGTTCTCCTTGCAAGAGCTTGGGCGAAGAAGAATCTTGAGTGCAATGGCCTCTCGACAAGGGAGGAGATCGACTCTTATAGAGCGATCTCAACGGTTGAGATGCATACCACTTGATCGACCGCTCACAACATCCTATTCAAACAGTCAATCGAACGGTCGTGAATGAGGCGGACGGTTAGCATTCCGCATCTAATGGCCAAGATTTGGCGGTTCCAAACACGATCTCGCCCAAACTACGCGGTAGATCTGAAGCCGCTTAAATCAACGACCGGAGAGTGCATGAAAACGGTCGATCACGATCACATTCAATGCAATCTGACACGCACGCACCGCCTGAGCTGGCGAACAAACACGCGGCTCGCCTCGCCACAAACGCCGAGCCGCCTGGCACGAAGTTCGCCCGCCAGCCAGAGTCGTCCGAAGAGCGCAAACCATAACGAAGATGGTTAGATGCTACCGACGCGCGACTAAGTCGTTTCATTCAAAGTGTTTCGCACTCATATCCAAACTTGATTTAAGTCCGAAAACTTTGAAGGGGTCTTAGGCGGGAAAAATTGCCAACCCCGCCAGTCAAAGAGATGAACTCGCCTGCACGAGCTCAACAGCTTATTGGGCGAGTTCGCCTAAAACTCAAGAGCCGCTCGTCCAACAAACTTCGCCGCGACGAGGTTGTCTCGCCGCTGAGCTCTCCCGAGCTCAAAAGCCGCTTTGTTTAACAAGCTCGCTCGCACGGGTCGTTGCTCAAGAGCTCGCCGCAAGAGCTTAAGAGCCGCTAACGAACTCGCCTCGCCCGAGGTCGCCTGCTCGAGTGAATCGCCGCGAGCTCAAGTGCCGCCGACACACGTAGGCCCCCACGCCATGAGCTCGCCCACATGAGTCCAACGCCGCCATCACCACCCTCGCTCAGGAAGCCAAGCCGCAAGGGGTTCGCTCGCACAACGAAAGCACCACCACACGCCGAGGGGCCCACCATTGCCCTCGCTTGTTCAAAGAAGCTCGTTCAGCATTTAAACAACCTTGCGCTCGCCGCCGCTTCGACCGAACGATGCCGTTGCGGAAGTGGCCCGCCCACTTTCGCCACACGTGGTGATGATGATAAGGCCCTCATCACCCCTATAGCGTCGTGATTCCGCAGCTAGAGGGCATGGCTTCTCACCTATTAGTGGTCACATCCCGAGTCAAGGAGAGACGATCGCTTGTCAAAGCCGCCCGATTAGAACTTCGCCTATGCAAGTTCAGCCGCGCTGCAGCCGGCTTCGCCTACGAACCGAGCACGCCCACAAGAGGCCCGCAGTTGACCTCTTCGGCAAACTTCGCTGCAAGCTCGCTTTGAGCACTTCGGGGCTCGCTTGCTCACCCTCTGTACATCTGAGTTATGATAAGGCATGGTCCTTATCACCTCATCGAGTCACATCCTGATTAGAGAGGAGTATGGTACCCCTTAGCGTCGGTGGTCATATCCACAAATCAAGGAAGTGGCCATGCCTCTCCTTGCCTATTTATAAGCCACCATCTCCCACGAGGAGATCGCAATCGGTGTAAGAAACCCTTCTTTGAGAAGAAGAGCAAGCAAAAGAATCACTCTCTTGCTCCCTCAACTCGGTTACGAGCTAAGGCTTGGATTGTTGAAGTAGACTCCATCACGAACTCAGTTGGAGGCTCTCGAGCTCTTGCAAACTCTTGCATAACAACCCGTCAAGCAAGCTCGGTGAGCCGAACTCAACCGCCGGGCTTCTCTGCGTCTTGAAGCCCGACGCGGCGTCGGCGGATCGTCAAGGGAAACAAACTTCGATCGAGCATCGAGGGGCGTCCTACGCTAGCGAACCCACGTTAAACAAGAAGGGCCTTCCCTTAGCTTACTGTTGTAAAGAAACCCATTCTTGATTTGTAAACAACCATTCAAAACAATACAAATCGAGAGGAGATTTTTACACCAAACAAAGATGTAGACTTCGTACACTTTACCATATTAGACCTAAAAGGAGAGTCCATATTGCTTGGCGGGTGAAAGTCACACCATTTCTAAACATAAACCATCCAGTACTAGATCGATACTCTTGAGAATATATGACTGATAAATCCATGAGCATGTGCACATTGACCTCTTTCACTTCACTCTTTTGTGGATTTGGATGAGTGTGTGCTTATTGGCCTCTTTACTACACTCATTCTAATACTTTTGACATTTCTGTTATTCTTTTGTAGTGTCAGTGCATGTATTTCTATTTTAACTTAAGACTCACGTGATTAAACTACACACCTAAATACATATAGACTGTGAAATAAAAATACACTAATACCCAACCACATGAAAAGTAAATGTGGAGGTATTATGAAGTCACCATCATAATCTTTTATATATATATATATATATATATATATATATATATATATATATATATATATATATATATATATATATATATATATATATATATATATATATATAGTAGGGTTTTGAAAAATAGGACTATGCAAGAAAATTGTCATCTCATGTGCCATTAAGAAATAGTTTACCATCTTTCATCACAACTATTAGCACACAAGAAGAAAAGTGTTTATAATTTTTCTTTTTCAATTTTTTATATTTTAAGAAAACAAAAGAATATTGAAAAGAAAATATTTTATTTTATTTTATATAAGAGAAAGAAAAACAAAACCAAAAATTAAGATAAAACAAAGAAAAATATTTACATATATACAGAGATGTAGCATGCTAGATATCTAATGATAGAATGCTTAAGTATTGTCTCAATCTAGTGAAATGCTTCTTGGGCAACGATTTGGTGAAAATATGAGCAAGCTATTGATCGGTTGGGACAAGCTCTATGATGATATTCTCTTTCACAGTATGGTCCATCAAGAAATGATGCCTAATGTCTATGTGTTTAGTCTGAAAATGGTAGATGAGGTTGTCACTAAAGTCAATAGCGCTCTTGTTATCACACCTAAGCGGGACTTTACTATAGGGATGGCCAAAGTCTTCTAAAGTCAAAGTCATCCAAAGGGCTTGTGCAAAACAACTATCTAGAGCTACGTACTCGGTGTTGGTGGTTGGCAATGCTACACAGTTCTGTTTCCTACTTGACCATGGCAATACAGAATATCCTAACAAGTATACTATGCCACTAGTGCTTTCCCTATATGTAAGACTGCCAGCACAGTCACTATCTAAGTATCTAAGTAATTCAAAAAATTACAAATTGAAAATAATAAACTAAAATTTTGTTTTCCAATAAGATATGTGAATATTCATTTTACAACTTTCAAATGTGTTTTCTTCGGATTAGCTTGGAATCTGGCACAAAAACACACATAAAATATAATATCGGAATGTGAAGCGATAAGATACAAAGACTAGCGATCGTACCTACGTACCTCTTTGCATCGATAGAAATACAGTTTCAACTTTTATTACCTAAGTCAACAAACTCATAGGGATTGCTGGTGCATTCAAGTTGTCCATGACAAACCTCTTTAATAGCTCTTTAACATATTTTTGTGAGATAAACATGCCATCATTCATTTGTTTGATTTGGAATCCTAGAAAGTACTTCAGTTCACCTATCATGCTATTATCAAACTCATCCTACAGACTTCTCAAACTGTGATAAAGATCCTTGTTAGTAGCTCTAAAATGATATCATCAATATAAACTTGTACTATAAGGATTTCATTTTAGATTCATGAATAAACAAGGTATTTTCTATTGACTCCTTTGTAAATGCATGCTTTAAAAGATATGAGCTTAGATGATCATACCAGATTTTCTTAAGATTGAATAAAGGCATATTAAGTTTTAAAACATGACTTAAAAATTAGTTATCAATGAAACCAATGCTTTGCTTTATATAGACTTCTTTCTTAAGATAACTTTTAGAAAATTTGCTCTTCACATCAGTTGATAGAGTTTGAAACCTTTGAAATAGGAAAATATAAGCAAAATCCGATGGCTTCATGTCTAGCAATCCATAAAGGACTCATTGACATCGATGTCTTCAATCTAATTGTAGCATTTAGAAAGAAGTCTAGCTTTATTTTTTATTAAATTTCCTTGTTCATCCAATTTATTCTTGAAAACTCAGTTAGTCCCAAGAGTAGAATGCTCATTAGGTTTGGAGACTAATTTCTAAGCATTGTTCAGTGAACTGATTTAACTCATCATGCATGGCAATGACCCAATTATCTTTTAAAAGCCCATTCACATTTTAGAATATATTTAGAGATAAAACTTACAATGGGATAAAACTCTCTAAGAGTTGAATGAGTTTGTATACCTGCTTGGACTCTTAATCACCAACTCTCAAGGATGATTTTCAAGAATCATAAATCATCTGATAAAGTGTGATCCTCTCTAACTTCATTCTTCTATTTAGATTTTGTGACCTCTTCAATCATTGTCTTCTCTAAATCAACCTTCTCCTATGGGGTCATCACAAGTGGTTTCTCATCAACCCTATCAATGGAAACAAGTGGAAAGTGAGTTTCATCAAATTTCACATGTATAGACAATAGACTCTCCTAGGAGCTTTTTCCTTATATTATTATACACACTATAAGTCTTGCTACAAGAAGAGTATCCCAAAAATATATACTTGTCGACTTTAGAATCAAGTTTCCCTAAAGTGTCTTTTGTGTTTAAAAGAAAATATTTTTATCCAAAAACTTGAAGATGTGCAATACTTGGGGATATTGGATAATAAAGTTCAAAAGAAGTTTTATCTAGGATAGATCTAAGATATACTCTATCCATCACATGACATGGAGTACTAAGCGCCGGCCAAGAAATGCTTCAGGTTTATATTCATTAAGAATAGTGTAAGTTTGAGATCTCTAGTTTTGACAAATGAACTAAATGACCACTGACTTTGCTAAGTGTTTGAGATTCAATGAATACAAGACTTCAAGCTCAACATGAATACATCAATAGAAGTTAATACTTCAAGTTCTTTGTGATCCTTCAAATCAAAAATCAAGTGAGAGGTCAAAAGCACTCTTTAACATGCACATTGACAAGATACAAGAGAAGCCAAGAGGAGATTCAAAGAGACAGTGGAATGTTTAGGCTGGGAGGTTCAAGACTAGGCTTAGCTAGCAAAGAGGTCTGAGTCTTAAGCTCTATTAAATGTAAGTATGCACTAAGTATTGATTTTCTGATAATACTTGGTAAATTTGGTTCCTTCTTCTACCAAAATTTAAATTTCATTCTCGAGAGAATCCCTATGGTTCAAGATCCTATCGTTTTAGCTTGTTACCTAATCTTCACTTAATATTGAGAGTTGGTGAGAAGCCTTTGCTAAAACATCACTCTTATCTATTTTAGTAAACCATATCTTCGTCACTGAATAAATGCACAATTCTTTGACTCTAGCTAAAGGCATTCAAAGCTTTTCATTAAATGATGGCGAGATAGCATTCCCGAAATGGAAACTATCTTATTCTTTCGATAGTAAAGTTCTTACGAATAGTGTCAAGTAGAGTTTGACTCATGTGATCTTGTCACAATAGTAATAAATGTTATCATTTGCTCTTGATCTTTGCTTGCCTATATATTTGGCCACCTTTGATCATTTCTCTTCAAGCAAAGTAACACATTTGAGCATCAAGTTTTAAATTGTATATCTATAGCTTGCTTTAAAACTTCCATTGAAAGTTCCACTATGAATCCAAAGCCAAAATTGTTCCTTGAGTGAAACTATATTTGAGTGTTGTGAGATTTTTTGATATTATTCTGAGATCTTATTCTTGGAAATCTCTTGTTTACTTCATCTCTTGCGAGAGATTATTCTTGTGTTTCATTTACCTCGCATCTTGTGGCGTTGAAAATTGCCTATAAGTCCCGAGCGTGGCTTCGTGATGGCGAGAATGTCGACAAGTCATCCGATGAAGTAATGGCAAACCGTTGACGACACAACAAGTGAGCATAGCATAGCGCTCTCCTCAAAGGCCCTACTTGAGTTTTGGTGGTCCCGCTAGCCGGTTAGCGAGCGAGGTCAAAGAGGCGGCCCTTCAGGTCGAAGCGTATGCAAATTACGAAAAGAGCTTTCTCCTTTACGGTACATCGGTGATTCCGGAACCTTGGTGAACTGATGCCATGAGTGCAGTGAAGGATAAACCCGACTTTGAAGCCTCAAATTAAGCTGGAAAACCAGCGAGAAAGCCGCGGCGGCTTCGGTCAAAGCCAGACACGAGGTGTCTGCGCGGCAGACACCGAAGGTGTCTTTCGGCCTTTCTAGAGTGTCGCCCAGCAGACACCAAGTGTCTCGCCCGGCGAACACCAGAGGTGTCGCTCGTCCGGAACACGGAGTGTCGGCACGGCGAACCAGGGCGAATGGGCTTTTGCCGGTTTAAGCCCGCATCGCTTGCACCTATAAATATAGCTGACTAGGGTTTCATTTTGAGGGGAGAGATAAAAAAGGGAGACTCTGCCGAACTCTTGTGTGTGCCTAGGGTTAGAGAATTTCCAAGGGAGAGAGATCAAGATCTAGACTTGCGGGGAGGTGAGATCAGAGATCCAAAGTTTTGAGATCGGATCTACAACAACAAACCATCCTTTGGATCAAGCTTGGCCTTCTGAAGAAAATAGCAGGTTAAGCTTGGCGATCTCGTTTACTACGTTGATTAGTTCCTTGGCGAATTAATCTCGTGATCGTTTAGATCTCGAATCGATCGATCTAAGAATTTCCGTAAAAAGGAGGGTTTTTAGATCTAGATCGAGATCGGATCTCGTTTGATCAACACTTGGGAAAGGAATCGGCGGTGGTCCACGGAACACATCGGCACGGGCAAAGAATCCCATAGCGAGGATCCGATAAGCGGATCAGCGTTTGTTCATAAGGAGGAAAGTTGTAATTTTATCCTTTTTCATTGTAAAAAGCCTTATAAAAGGTGATTTTTATTTGAAACTCATTTGTAATCCCATCAAGGTAGAATGATTTCACGAGTAAAAAGATAATGACTTTTCGGGAACAAATTTGGCGACCGATGGGAGCCACGGTCTTGAGATCGTTGTGCGCGACCCGCAGTTCGATCCGATGATCGAAGAAGTCAGTACGAATTGACCGGGGAGAAATTTGAGGCCTATCTCTGCCTCATCCAACTCTTTTCCCCGCAAAGGCGAAGAAGCCCTCGTGCAAGGAGGACTCACAAGCGTCACCGTGGTGGCGCTCTCCTGCGCCGCCGCCAACAACAATGGCGGCAATAACTCCCTCAGCGCCATCCAAAGGCGGATCTGATCTCCCTCCTCGGCCAATGAGGAGAAGTCCACCGAAGGCGATGTGACTCTCTCAAAGAGAGCCATGCGGCGTCGACAACGCCTTGCGTTGCAATCGCAAAGCGTTAGAATCCATGGGCGAGTCCGATACAAGCGGATCGAAGTCAGGCGGGGCAGGCCCAGAGAGCGAATAGGTGGTAACTCCTCTAAACCGCCCGACCGAAGAATGGATCAGCGTCAGCGAGTCGCTCCACCCTCGGCGGATCCAAAAATCGCATGCCCTACGTGCGGCGTGCGGTCGTTGGTTCGAGCTACTCAACGGCCCAAAGGAGGCGGTGACCAGAAGTCACGAGAAGCAAGTCGAACTTCGGCCTCCCGGACCAGGGCTTTTTCCTCGATCGGCGGCGCTTTCCACAAAGACTCGGCCAACACCACCCCTTTCGGTAAGGGTTCGGTGTTTCAGCGCCTAGGTCGGTTCGGTTGGATCAAGGTGAAAGGTCAACTCTGCGAGCTTGTTGAAGAGATCGGGACAACTTCGCAATCTTTGGGGATAGCTCGCCCGCCCGGCCGGAAGCGTAGGAGAATCCACCAGCTGGTTTGCGGATCGAGGTCAAAAGCCAGCGAGCGTCAGCGCGCAAAAGCGTGCGTTAAAGCGTAACTTTCAAAGACCGTGGCGCCAACCCAACCTCGGATGGAGCGTCGTCATCGATGATGGCGTTATACGAGAGATTATTATCGCCGCGGTAGGTTTGCTCCGGCACTCATGCGATGAGTTGTACTATCGTCTTTGGGGTAGGAAAAGTCTCGTGAAGCGAGCTCTCGAAACGCATCCTCTTGCATTTGTACTAAATTGATCAAGGCGGTGCTCGGTGTAAATCTTGCCATAAAACTCGGAAAGGGTGTCGTCTTCCAAAGGCCGAGCACCAACGAACCACAGACCTCGGTCAAAGCGTTCCCGAAAGACATGCACTCTGTCAAAGCAAGGATGGTGCGAGGTCACCATCAATATGACCAACAAGGCAACGCGTCGTCCGCGCGGCATTCGAGCCCTCGGCGTGTGACTTCGGTTGCGGGCGGTACTATCAAGCGGCCTAACTATCACGACCACAGCGAGGATCCCTTCAAAGGCCGCGATCGCGCGAAGAGTACCGCCGGAAGATGAAGTATCGGATGGCGGCTCGGCAATGGCATCCGATAACAGTCTCTAGTGAAGGTCATACTCGTGAAGCACTCATGATTAGTCGCGGTGAGGTGGCCAAGCTACTTGAAAAGCAGCAGCGAACAACTTCAAACTTCGAGATGGACATGGCCATCACGGCCGGATGAGAAAATGCATGACCGGCGGTCTGGCGATGATTAATCGCCCGGGGGTGAGGCGATCGTCGCAACAACGTCAATTTGGCGGATAGCGACACGGATGAAGAGCAAGACCTTAACACGATGAAGCGAGCGTAATGATGACACCATGGTCCCACCTCAAAATCAGGGGACGAAATGCAAGTGAAAATGACAAGATCAAGGATCGGAGAGCAAGGTCAACTTCGCTCATCTCGGCTCAAGAAGTGAAGAAGCGGGGATTCCGTGCCCTTACCGAGAGAGTGGGAGTCAATCCCTATCGGCGAAGTTTAATTTAATAAACTTCCGCGCCGTTCGATGGGAGAGGTCCCCACTCAACATCTTATCTACTTCAAGAGCCATTTGGGAGTCATCTCGTGCTGAGCCCTTGATGGTTCGGTCATTAAATCGGCACCACTGCGGCGACCTTCGATTGGTACCGCCGTCTCAAAGCGGGCGGCATCAACATTTGGGAAGACATGGAATCTATGTTCTGGCGAACTTCGCCGATGGCGACCGAGAGGTTTCACTTTCGGTGCGTTATGGGGCGAAGCGAAGGATGGAGAAACCGTGGATAATTTTGTCAAGCGGTTCCGCAACAAAGCGATGGCTGTCGTGACCCAATCCGCGAAGAATTCATCCTCAAGACCTGCCCATAACCTCTCATTTGGGCGTGATCAGGCGATGGGCGCTGCCGTCTAAAACACGGAAAGACTTGAAAGTCCAGGGAAGAGGCGGCGTTTCCTCAAAAGGAGAAAGCGGGCGAGGTCGCGGCGCCAAATCCACGGAACCAAAATTTTGTCCCGGAACAAGGGGAAAGGCCAATGAAGAAGAATGTTGATCGCATCAAACTTTCGGTTGCGGCCACAACAGCGGCGGCGGACATCGCGGCAACAACGATCCAGAAGCAGAAGTCCGCCCGGGTTTCCCAAAGCGTATTCTTCGAGGCGAAGAGGTGCACAGGATCTTCAAGTACTTGCTGAACAACAACAAGATCAAGCGCCATCGATCGTCAACGGGAGGAAGCTCAAGGCGGCCGGACCCAATCTGCGCCTATCATAAGGCGATACACCACCGACCAAGTCATGCTACCGGTGAAGGACAAGATCAAGCTTTGATTGAAGTGGGGTGATCACTCCAAAACCAAATAAGGAAAGCAAGTGAAACATAGCGGCGTCCATAAGCTTTGGGGCCGGTGCCTACAACTGGTTCGGCGAAACCGTGGTCAAAGTGGGAATGAAGGCGGTGAATTTGATCCCCACAAGCGGCGAGAAGGGGTTAGTGCGCACCTGACCCCAATGGTGAACTCCTATGGGTCCACCGGACTTACTTAAAACGATCGATGGGGCGGCGTCTTACGTCTAAAAAGTCAAGGGAAAGGGCAAATCTTGCAATGCTACCTCGGCGGTTCTACTCGGCGGCGGCGAGCAAATTCCCTCGTGTTCTTTGTGGAGGAGAGCGGGGAAGCCTTTGTCACCGGGAGTGGTGAATGCGGCTTACAAATACCCGATGACTCCAACCTTAATGCTAAAGCGTTAGCGGAGCTTGGGGTAGTAACAATTCCACGATTCCGCCACTCCTAAGGAGGGCGCCACCGAGCGAAGGGAAACAACACGCAAATCACGAGGTGCAACCCGGCGATCCGGTTTAATCGCCCGATTGGAGGGATAGGCCAGGGAACACAAGCTCTCCCTACAGCCGATGTGATGGCACAATTGGCCAACATCGGCAAGAATAACTTTATCACGAGCTATTGAGGTTGTCCAGGAAACCAGCGGCGTTCTGGCGTTAGCTTCGAGAGGTCTTCTAACCCACATTAAATCAAGTCGAGGAGGGAGTCATCGCCGGGAATGCAATGTGGCCTCAAGCATATTCCTGCATCCGTTCTCTAAGGAGGATATCACGAGGCGAGGCGTCGAAGCATGGCGGGCGCTCTACTTCCGCGGTACATTGGTTCAGCGAAGTCAAGCGGATCAAGTTGATCGGGTTCGGCTATGAGCATCATGCCTGCGCTGATGTATAGCACGGGGATTCTGTCGGCGAGCTCGCCGGCGGCACCGTGATATACTGTTTAACACCCGTGGGTCTCGGCCACTTGGTAAAATCCGCATTAAGTGTCGGATGGGGGACTTAAAGTCGAAGTCACCTTTCGTCATTGGCGAGAGACTTCCTATAACTTGTTGTTGGGTGGCCCTTGGATCCATAACCATGTTATAGTCCCTCTACCCTCCATCGATTAATGCGAAATATGTCGACACTAATAGCGAGTTAAGGCGGTGGTGCGGACAAACAACCGTTTAAAGGATTGGAGAATTATTTCGCGACTCCCTCCTTCGGTAATGAGTCGATCTTGAATCATCGGCCCATGTACGGACAGCGGTGAGGGCCGATACGAAGCGGGCTTGACTATAAAGGTGGTTTTGTTGAATGACATTGTACCCTTAGTAGTCAATCTTGGCGAAGAGGATCTTCGATGAAAGTTGTAATTGGCGACTTAGAAGAAGAAATAAAAGATGATTTAGAGTACTTTCGTTGTGTTTGAATGATGTAATGAAAAAGTTGTATAATGACCGAATTGCATATGCCAATTCGGTCATCTGTATCTGAAGCACCGAGACTCATCAAGGCGACTTCGTCGTCCAAGGAAGGAGGCGCAAGAAGGACTTAGTCTGGCGAGAGTTGACTCCGCCAACTACTTCTATGAGCGGGTTAGATGAAGATAAACGAAACTTCATCTTTCGGATATAGCCGGCGCGGCACCTCATGAAAAGTGGAGTCGACTTTGCGTTGGGAGAAGGACTTTATTTTGGGGAGGATCTCGGTTCCACCCAAAGTACGCATATGTACGAAGGAAAGCGATAATTATTCAGGTTCAAAAGGGGATTGGGATCGCATCCTCTTGAAGATGAGTGTTGTTGGTGATCAATAACCAACCACCCACCTAGATGCGAGTACTCATCCGATTCCGCACAGGGACTCGGCGTCGGCATCGGCAAGATGTTCGAGGGTTGATGTCCAACATGCTCTGATGGACCCCACTGCTGGAAGAAGATGAAGAATTGCCAACATGGGAAGACCCATGGGTCCATCACCTCAACATGCGATATGGGGACGGTTTGAAGCGAGCCTCCGTGAAGAAGCGAGGTAGTCAGATCAACATGGGTAATGAAGCACACCTAAACTTATAAATATTAGATCTTCCCGGAGGAAAAGAAAAGGTTGATCGCTCTTGTCGGAGAGTATATCGATGTTTTAGCTGGAGCCTGAGGACATGCGAGGCTCGACCCCAATGTGGCAATGCACCGCCTCGACATTAAAGTGGATGCAAACTGTCAAAGCGGCAAGCGGTTTAGTCCACAGTTATGGAGGCAATTGTTGCGGAGTAAAGCTCATAGCCTCGGGTTTCATCAGGAGGTTCAACATCCGTTGGGTGGCGAATATCGTTCGGTGCTAAAAGAGCGGAACGATCGGAATCACAATGTCGACTCTGAGAGATCTGAATGCGCATGCCAAAAGCGACTTCCACTTCCAATCACGATGTGATGCGTCGATAATACATGTGGATTTGGCGAATGTCCTTCATGGATGGGTTCTCGGGTTACAACCAAATCAAGATGCATCGGATGCGCCAAAGCACCGGTTGAGAACTCCTCTAGGCATCTTACATTACCGCATCATGCCATTGGTGAATCTTTGGCGCCACTTACCAGCGCAATGACAAAGATCTTCGGGATCATCTTGGAAGGCGGTCGAATGTTACGTCGATGACTTGGTTGTGAAAAGTCGTGACAAAGATGACCATATCGAGGACTTGAGGGCGGTATTCGACCTCATGCGGACTCATCAATTAAAGATGAACCCCACCAAGTCTTTCCTCGGAATGTCGGTGGCAAATTCCTGGGTTTGTTGTTACCAACAAAGGTATCCACATTGACCCGACAAAATAAAGGCAATCAATGAATTGCAACCCCAAAGAATCTAAGGGAACTTCGAAAGATTCGAGGCGATTAAGCGTACATCGGCTTCATTTCAACCTCTCGGGAAAATGTCGGCCATTCTCTAAAATTGAACAAAAAGGTGTCCTTTATGCGGGATGGCCTTTGTCGAAGGCATTGAAGATATCAGCATATCGGCGAATCCTCACACTCGTTGCACGAAGTCGGATAAACCGTTCTTGATTTATATCAAAGCGGCGAACCATTAGTTGAGTGCTTTACTTGCACAAGGCGGCGACCATGGTCCGCGGCGGTTTATTATCTAAGCGAACCTTGGTAGTGCGGAATCTCGCTACCAATGGTCGAGAAGAGTGTCTGTGGCTGGTCTTTGCGATTGAATCGCGACACTACTTAGTTGGGCAAGCGATCTCGTCATTTCGCGTAAATCCCGTTCGGTGTTCATGGCCTAACCGGCCTCTATGAATTGGCTGGCGAAATGGGCTTTACTTTTGTCCGGTGATGCTGCACTTCAAGCGGCGAAGTCAATTAAGGGACAAGCCATCTGCGATCTTTTGGCGACCAACCCAACAAAGGATCTGGTGAACTATTTGATGATCTACGGATGAGACCCGCGAGGTTAACACAACTCTGCACCAACGGGTGTGGCATTTATATTTTGATGGGCGTCGAGCTACCAGCGTGTGGCGCCCGGATGTTCTAAGATCTCGCCCGGTCGGAGTAGTCTTAGTTTCCGGGAAGCATGTCATGCCTCGGGCTTATTCAGGCCGAGCCTGCTCTAACAATGTCGCCCGGTACAGCGCTCCTCATTGGACTTAGCAGCTAAAGAGCTGGGGTAGAGTATCTCGAAGCTTCGGGGATTCCCAACTCATTGTCAAAGCAGACTTCGCGGGGACTATGAGGTGGGAACCAGATTTAATCCCATACCATCGGTACGCTTTCTCGAGTTAGCGGACTCGTTTGAAGGATTCTTCATCAGTACATTCAGCGCCTCGAATGCATATCTGGTCTGCTGGCGGCATGCGGATGTCTTTAGCGCAACCTCGAGGCCGAGCAAATGGTCGGTGAGGACCCACCGATTATTCATTCCTATTTATGCCAGTAGGAAAATGGCGAAAGGTAGTCACTAAGGAAGTGTATGCAACAAAGCGGACTTGAGCCGAGATTGGCTTCCCTATTATTGACTCGTCTTGCGGCATCTGCGGAAGATATGAAGGGCGTGAATCGGTCAGTAGAAGGCGCCAGGTTCTTCTATCTGAAACAGGCAGCTCTATGGCGTGGGTATAGCGGTTTGCTACTCGGCGCCTTTCAAACAAAGAGAGGAAGTTCTCCAAGCCACGGAGGAGAATGCGGTGCGCACCGGCCAGTCCTAAGCTCTATGATCGGATCGGAAGGATGGGGTACTCTTGGCCTACTATGGTCAATGATGCGATGCATATGCTCGGAAGTGTCAGCGTGCAAATACCGCGAACTACGCATCAACCTCGAGAACCTTCACGCGTCCCCACATCTTGGCCATTGAGACATGGGGCATGGATGTGGTAGGCCAATCTTTCCTCTGTCGGCCAAGGTGATCGGTTTATCACGATCAGATTACTTCTCAAAGTGGGCGGCGATTCCCCTCAAGGAGGTAAAAGCCGGCAATGTAATTCGGTTCATCAAGCACCCGTCATCTGACCACGGTGTACCAAGGCGGATCGTACATGATAGCGGTCCCGGTTCATTAGCAATGCCTTCATTGGGTTTTGCGAGAATTTAAGATCGGGGCGTCTCCTCAGCTGCGTACAATCCGCTGCAAGCGGATTGGCGGAGGCCTTCAACAAAGCGATCATTAAAATTCTCAAGAAGCTGGTGAAAAATAACAAATCACGGTGGGATGATAAACTTCGGAGAAGCACTGCAGGCGTATCGCCTGACGGTCGCACACCGGTAGGGCTACCCGTACTCTACGGTATATGGGTGTGAAGCAGTCCGCCCTTGGAAGTTGATTCCATCTCTCCGCATTGCTCTAGCCAGAGATGGCGGCGGAGCTACATCAAAAGCCGAAGAACTTCGAGATGCTAGATGGCGGCTTGGAAGCTCAACGGCACATTGAGTTTTACCAAGCAAGGATGTCGGGGCCTTCAACAAGAAAGTCCGACAAAGGAGCTTCAAGGAGGAGACTTGGTCCTCTTGCTTTCGACGGCCAGATAATTCGACTCCAAGAGGAAGGGTAAGTTTGAACCCAAGTGGGAAGGGCGTTTGTGATTGAAGCGGTCTATTCCAATGGCATATCGCCTTATCACCCGGGAAGATAGGCAATTAATGCCGATCAATGGGAAGTTCACGAAGAAGTACTATCCTTAGTACCTTGGGATAACCCGTTGGAGGAAGTTCTTGAAATACTTTCCCGGAGAAAACCTAATCCTTTCCTCAAATTCCCCACCGATCAAACTCATTGGCGGTGGGTCCACAAATTTACGGTCCTCCACCGGCAAAATTCCCCCTTGACTTCTTTCAATAAGCAAGGGGTCCACAAAATTTTGATCCTCTATCAAAATCCTCTTGATTCCTTTCAATGAACAAGAGGTCCACTTTCAAATTAGGAGATCACTTTCGATGAGCAGAAAGCCTCCATCGTTCCATTTTAGTCCGCCCTCCCATGGCGGTAGTACTAAAATGGAACACTCTCGATGAGAGACCCTCGGATCGGTGGCGAATCCTATAAAGTGGCTACGTATCTCTTCGATTCTCGGTGGAGATCCCACTCTTAGTTTCACCTTAAGAGATTCTCAGTGGAGATCCCTTTTAGTTTCCCTTTCTTGGAGATAGGATATAAAATCCTTCCTCTCCATCTTAGGAGATAGAATATAAAATTCTTCCTCTCCAAGACTAAGCGAGGATATAAAATCCTTCTTTTCTTATGTGCACTTGGGGTTAGTCTCGACCGGACAAAGGAGACACGGAAATAGAATATAAAATTCTTTCTTTCCGGCACTTGGACGAGGATATAAAATCCTTCCTCTCCATCTTAGGAGATAGAATATAAAATTCTTCCTCTCCAAGACTAAGAAACAGGATATAAAATCCTTCTTTTCTTATGTTCACTTGGGGTTCGTCTCTACCGGACAAAGGAGACACGGAAATAGAATATAAAATTCTTTCTTTCCGACTTGGAAGACAGGATATAAAATCCTTCCTCTCCGACATCGGAAATAGAATATAAAATTCTTCCTTTCCCACAATCAATTCCATTCACGGTTCGATCGGTTCGGTCGCTCTCGGTCAAAAGACACCAAGATTCATCTTGGGGTATTTTATCGAGAGCCTAAGAAGGGATAAAGCTAGCGTTCTTGAGTCTATTCGTGAAAGGCGAAGCCTCATTATTCAACATCGTAGCATTAAGTCTAAGAGAGTTTCATTCTTTTAGCACAGCGTCACATGCGGAGCGGTTCGATAATCGCATGCTAGCGGTCCAAGCGGTGATCGGTAAAGGCCAATCAAATCCGTTGAGGTGGGGTTGGCCAATAACCCCAAAGTCACCGCCTAACATGCGGCCGGTTAGTCTTTTACGTGAAAAGTGACAAAGTCTATGTATTCAAAATCATAGCACCAAGTCTAAAGAGTTTCATTCTTTTAGCACAGCGTCACATCTTGGAGCGGGATTGATAATCATGCTAGCCGGTTTAAGCGGTGTCGGTAAAGGCAAATCAAATCCGTTGAAGGTGAGGGTTTGCGAATTCTATGAATCTTGTGGCAGTGAAAATGACAAATCATAAGTCACAACAACAATGGAACTACCGTCGGCCTTGACTTCCTTGATTGGTCCCTCGGCAGGCCCTTTGGGCGTAGTAACCACCGCTATACCTAGCTTTGGAGGAACATCTTACCAATAGAAAAGAATTCATCAAAACCGCCAAATTGAGGATGAACTAGCTAACAGACTAGTCCCCAATTAAGCGGGATGGAGACTCAAGTGTTTCGGTGGGCTATCATAGAGAGCCGACCTCATTGCACGAAATGGGATATGTCAACCTAGATGCATGGAGTCAATGGGGGATGTACACAAGGGTCAATCATTACTCCTATGTGGTGGGATTCATCGGATCTCCCACAGGAGAGTATAGGGTCCTGGCACCATGCAGGCTTCTTTCATTTAGTGGCGGGAGCCCTATCGCGAGCACCTCCTCAAAGGAGATCTTAAATCACGGTCCCATAGAAAAACTCCCAGAGGCACTAATAGTATACAAGTGAACATTGATCTCCTCAAGCGGCATATTGATCTCCAAAGGGGAAAGAGGCGTCAATTTGCGATCTAGCCCTCTCCAAGTTGTCCCTAGAAGTTTGAACAAGGGCCCGACAAGTTACTTCATGGTCACCGATTCCAACCACGACCAGCGGATCAACTTGCGTCGGGACAATGAATGCAACTCATGAAGGGTTCCTTCTCGGTAGGATCGATAAATCCCCATGATGGTGAACCCACGAATACTCAATAAGGAACATGAGTATAAAGCTGTTCCCTAATTTATTGGAAAGTTCACGGAGGATAACCTAATTCTATTCCAACAAGGTAGGATTCTCCCAAGTGATACTCCAACTAGGTATCTGAGTCTAAACTATTTCCTATTTTGTAGAAGTTCTGGAGAATAGTTTTATATTCTTAAGGATAACTTCGACAATCCCCAATTGCTTCCAGGTTCGACCTTACGGTATTTGGACAATTCGTTGTGATGAAAAATGCATTGGAGGTTGAATTAGAGAAAATTTTTGATGCGGACAGCGTCACATCTCGGAAAATCCCTCGGCGTGGTCAGTCACGCGAGCATCGCGATAGAGTTCACCAATCAAAGGATGAATCCTCAATATCCTCCCTTTGGGGTTAGTCTTATGCCAAGCCATGCGATGGAGATTTCAGCGATTCAAAGCTAAGTCTCCGCGAATTGGATGAAACAGTTCGGCGACAACTCACGATCGAGCTAAAAATAAGAAAATTCATTCATCGGCCATCGAGTCAAGATTTCGGCGTGATCGGAAATAAATCGACACGCGACAGATTATCCTACAAAGCCTTTGGATAGTCACGAAAGAATCGGAGAGATCAAGATTTGAAGCCGTTTAGGTCTATTACCGGTGAAGGTGCGGCCTATCACATCAAAGTATTTTGGCTTCTTCTATAAAAGGCGGGCCGAAACACTTTGGAGGGGTATCTGTGGCGTTGAAAATTGCATAAGTCCCGAGCGTAGCTTCGTGATGGCGAGAATAATCGACAAGTCATCAGATGAAGTAATGGCAAACGTTGGCGACACAACAAGTGAGCATAGCATAAGCGCTCTCAAAGGCGCTGGCAGAGATAAAAAAAGAGACTACGCTTGAACTCTTGTGTGTGCCTAGGGTTAGAGAATTTTCAAGGGAGAGGAGATCAAGATCTAGACTTGGCGGAGGTGAGATCCAGAGATCCAAAGTTTTTGGTCCGGATCTACAATAACAAACCATCCTTTGGATCAAGCTTGGCCTTGATCGAAGAAGTAGGTTAAGCAGCGTCTAGTTTTCACGTTGATTAGTTCCTTGGCGAATTAATCTCCGGTATTACGTTTAGATCGAGATCTGATCGATCTAGAATTCCCGTAAAAAGGAGGATTTTAGATCTAGATCGAATCCGGATCCGTTTGATCAACACTTGGGAAAGAATCGCCCGATTCCACGGAACACATCCCAGCGTGAATCCCATAGCGAGATCAGAAAGCGGATCCAGCGTTTGTTCATAAGGAGGAAAGTTGTAATTTTTATCCTTTTTCATTGTAAAAGCCTTATAAAAGGTGATTTTATTTGAAACTCATTTTAATCCCATCAAGGTAGAATGATTTCATAGATGAAAAGATAATGACTTTTCGGGAACACATACACTTAATTATTATTTATATCTTGTGCTTTTGTGTTGTAACACATTGTCTTAGATTCTCACCTTTGGTGTAGTGAACAATATATTTCTCACTCTGTAAAAGTGGTCCAATCATCTCCAAGTGAGAGATTGATAGAGGTGAAGTCAAGTGTATAGTTTTTGTGTGATTGGCAATGTAATGGCCCGAAATAATAAGGCCCAGGTGAGGCCAAAGAGATATATAAAAATTGGGCATGACAACTATAAGATGGATGGTCAACTTGCTGTTGTTCTTCTATAGCTCTGTTCAATTAATACAAAGAGCAAAATAAAGTAACAAAATATACAACATCGAGAATCAGGTTGATATAGGAATCCATAGCAAACAAGCTTAGGGGCAGTTACATCGGAGTTACATAGAGTTATTATACATTATTACTTGTCCAACAATAAAGTACTATAAAAGATAACTAAATATTCACTCCTTAGTTGGTTAGTTAAGCACTCTTTCATGAATTGTCTAATGAACAAAAGAAGTTTGAAACTTCGATGCACCATAATTCGTCTAAAATGAATTGCTTTAGTCCAAAATTTTTACTTAGAAAAGGCTATGAAAAAATTCTCATTAGGCTCAAGAGATTTAAATATGATCATTTCTAATCAATGACTTGCAAAAGTGAAAACGGACTTGGCTATTCATATTCAAGCAAGAAGAAGAGTGATGGGCAAAAGCGAGTGTTTACCTTTTTATGAAGTGCACAACCATTG
Organism: Asparagus setaceus; assembly: GCA_012295165.1. Classification (NCBI taxonomy): domain Eukaryota; kingdom Viridiplantae; phylum Streptophyta; class Magnoliopsida; order Asparagales; family Asparagaceae; genus Asparagus; species Asparagus setaceus. The sequence goes on from WHSE01000151.1 coordinate 22,644, forward strand.
TCAAGTTATAGTATTTAAGATTGTCGATCCAGGAGCAGGGAAATAGGAAGTGTTTGATTCAAGTTCGGTTCTCAAATTATGCGTGACAATTAGGGTTTTATTCAAGATAATATGAAAATATGATGAAGTGATGAGAGAGTGGATTTGGATTGTGTGTGAAAGGAATCACAATTAAAAAGGCGATTCAATAAGAGAGTGGATTTGGATTGTGTGTGAAAAACGGCCGAGCGCCTTAGCGGGCACAATCAGCGTGGCAACACAGGCCACAAAGAGAAGGCCTTAGAGCCGAGATTCGAGATCCTATTCCTTTAGGGACGGCGAGATTCTGGTCTCTTCAAATATCTTGTGGAAAATAACAAGATCAAGCCCCTCGATTCGGAATCAAGAGGAGGCAATGAAACGAATGACCCAAGATCTTGTCGCGTACCATAGGGCGGTTCATCACCCCACTAAATCTGTTTGACCTTAAGGACAAAATCAGGCTTTAATTGATGTAGGGTCATCACTATGAAGCCGTCCAAAGAAAGTCGGTCGCGAATGCGGTGTCCATAAGCCGAGGTCGGTGCCGTTGACATGGTTTGAACTGAACCGGTGGTCAAAGTCGCGGATGAAAACGGTAAATGGCGCCCACACAAGCAGCAGAAAAGACTTGTATCATTATCACACCCGAATGGCGAAGTCTTGTGGAGTCCACTGAACCTACTTGAAGATGAGCAATGGGTAGCCTCTTCTTGAAGAAAAAGCGAGCGAAGGAAAGGCATGCCATGCTATTTCCGCAAGTCACGGAGAGGCGATGAGCAGTGGTAGCATTCCGGTGTCAGAAGAACACAGAACGCCACGAGGTGGACCGCAGTACAAATACAAGTACCACGAATCTCGACCCAAATGCCAAGGCTACTCGAGTGGGGGTACCAACAACACCCTCACTTTCGCCTTTGGCGAAAGATAAGCGACCCGCGGAAGTTCAACTCGATCGGATCTCGATTGATCGCCCGATTGGAAGAGATAAGCCGGGAACCGAACTCCCATATAAACCGGCGTGATGGCACAATTGGCTAATATTCCCGCAAGGATCACTCTATCTGAGTTGTTGCGGTTATCAAAGAGCGAGAAAGCTCTTCAAAATACGGCGATTCGGAGGTTTCCTCACCCGGTTGGCCAAGTTCGGGAGAGTCGGCCCGAATGCAACCTTGCGACTAAACACTTCCTGCATCACTTTTACAAAGGAGGATATGCGGGCGAATTCCAAACACGATAAGGCGCTATACTTCACGGGTATATTGGCTCCGAGTGAAGTTAACGGATCAAAGTCGATCCGAGGTTCGGCGTGAGCATCATGCCCTGCGCCTCATGTATCATCTCGAATTCACGCGATAAACTGGCATCAGCGAGCACAATGATTTATGGATTTAACACCGGTCTCGGCGCTTGGTAAGATCGGATAAAGTGCCAAATGGGGACTTAAAGTCGAAGTCACTGCTATGTGATTGGCGGAGACTTCCTATAACTTATTGTTGGGTGGACCTTGGATCCACAATAATGTTATAGTCCCTCTACTCTTCATCAGTGTCTCAAATATGTGAACCACGAATAATGAGTCAAGGCGGTGGTGCGGACAAACAACGTTTAAGGGGATGGAGAATTATTTCCGATTCTCTCCTCTCGATAATGAGTCGGCGAATCATCGGCCCAAAGGTACGGACAGCGGTGAAGAAGGCGATACGAGCGGGCTTGGTTATAGTGGAGGTTTTGTTTTAAATGACATTGTACCTTGTAATCAATCTTGGCGATGAAGAATCGTCGGATGAACATTATAATGGCAAATTGCCGATGAATCAATAAATGGCGATTTAGAGTATCCTTTGTCTTTGAATGATGTGATGGCGAGGTTTATACAATGATCTAGAGTTGCACAACTTCGGTCATCTTGCTTTACACAAAAGCGGTTCGAGACTCCTTTGGGACAACACTTTCGTCATCCGAAGATCAAGTAGTGAAAAGACTTGGTTTACGGAAAAGGAGATGCAATTCCGTAGCGAATCACTTTTAAGCAGCGAAGCGACAATGGACCTATCCTCCACATTCGGATATAGTCGAAACAGGGTATCATGAAGAGATGGGGGTACAACTTGCACAAGGAGAAGGTCTATGTTTTGGGCGAGGTCCTCGAGTCCCTCCCGAGGCGGCATATGTCCCAAAGGGAAGCGGATAACTACTATGCATTTAGAAGAGTTGGGATACGAATCCTCCTCGAAGATGAATGCTCGTGGGCGATTGATAATAATCCACCCGGTGAGAGGCGGACATTCGTCGATTCTTGGCGTGGGATTGACCCGACCTTGAGAAGCTTTCAAGGCTTTGATGTCAAATATGGCTACGGATCGATCACCTACTTGTTGAGAGTGATGAAGACATGCCAACATGGGAAGACCCATGGATCCATCAACTCAAAGCGGTTTGGGGATAGGTTGAACAAAGAGAACCCCCACTAAGGATGAGGTAGTCGAGGTTAATATGGGTGATGGAGAGCATCTAAGCTCATTAACATCAGCAATACGCTCCCGGAAGAAAAGAAGTTGATTGCCCTAATCGGGGAGTATATCGATGTATTAGCACGGAGTTACGAGGACATGCGAGGACTTCGACCTAATGTGGCAACATCGCCTCAACATCAAGGCGGATGTCAAACACTGTCAAGCAACGGCAAAGGCGGTTTAGATCCACAAATATTGGAGAATGCGTTGTGAAGTGAAGAAACTCATAGAATCGGAGTTCATCGAGGAAATTCTCCGGTTGGGTGGCGAATATAGTCGGTCATGAAGAAGAATGGTTCGATTAGGATGCGTATGCGACTATAGAGACTTGAGCGGCTGCTTGCCAAGGCGACTTTCCTCTACCAATCACGATGTCATAGTCGACAATACGTGTGGATTTGAAAGAATGTCGTTCATGGATGGTTTCGGGGATACAATCGGATCAAGATGCACCCGATGGCGTAAACACCACGGCGTTGAATGCCCATCGGCATATATTGCTACGGTCATGCCGTTCGGCCTCAAAATCTTGCGCAACATACCAGCGAGCAATGGCGAGATTTTCGGGATCATCTTGGAAAGCGGTCGAATGCTACGTCGGCGATTTGGTGCGTGAAAGCGTGACAAAGGAGATCACATCAAAGATCTTAGAGCGGTTCCGAACTCATGCGGACTCATCGGCTAAAGATGAACGCCAAATCCTTCCTTGGATGTCGGTGGCAAGTTCCTCGGTTTCGTCACCGACAAAGGAATCCACGTCGATCGACAAAGTGAAGGCGATTCAAGAGTTGCAACCTCAGAAATGCGAGAGAACTTCGAGGGGTTACAAGAGGCGATGGCGTACATCCGGCCGGTTCATATCGAACCTATCGGGAAGTGAACCGTTCTCAAAGTTGAACAAGAAGGGCATGTCATTTATTTGGGGCGGCTGCCGGAAGGCATTGAAGAGATCAAATCGTATCTCGCTAAACCTCATTCTTGTTGCACCTTGATCGGAAAAGTTTTGATCTACGTCAAGGCAGCGGATCACTCGTTAAGCGCTTTACGCGCCAAGGCGGCGTGGTCCGCGAGCGGCGATGTATTGAGCCGAACATTAGTCGGTCTTTGAGTCTCGATATCCAATGGTGTCGGCGATTGCCTTGCATTAGTGTTCGCGATTGGAAAATCGGACTATTTAGTCGGACGGGCGATTTATATTATCTCTAGCGTAAATCCGGTCGGGATATTTATGACCCGGCGCCTCGATGAGTTGGCGTTTGGCGAAATGGGCCTTGCTCTTGTCAATATGACTTGTATTTCAAATAGCAGTCGGTCAAAGGACAAGCGATTTGTGATCTCTTGAGTACGGACCCGACAGCGGATGCGGTTGAGCTATATGATGATCTTAGGATGAAGTTCAAGAAGTCAACACTACATCGCACCAACAAATATGGCGATTGTATTTTGTGAACCTCTCGAGCTACCATGTGGCAAGTGCCCCGGATGTTCTAAGATTTCGCGGGCGGGGTTGTCTTAGTTTCGAGAATCATGTCATGCCCGTGCTTATTCACTCAGAACCTTGCTCTAATAGCGTGGCTGAATACAATGTGCTACTTATTGGACTTAGTTTCGCCAAGGAGCTGGGGGTGAATATCTCGAAGCGTCTGGCGATTCGCAATTGATAGTTAAGCGGGTTCGTGGTGACTACGAAGTCGAAATCGGATCTAATCCCCTATCATCGGATAGGCTGTTGAAATAGCGGACTCATTGAAGAGTTTTCATCGAATATATCCAGCGCCTCAAATCGCTTATGCGGATGCAGCTGGCGGCGTGGTAATCGTTAGCACAACCTTGAGACCGAGCAACTAGTTACGGTCGGGACTCACCAACTCTTACATTACCATTATACGATGAGACCACAAGATAAGGGGTAGTTACCAAAGTACATGCAACCCAAACCAAGTTGGAGCCGAGATTGGCTTTCCTATCATCGACTACGTCTTACATGGCATTAGGAAGGCGTGAGGAAAAGAAGTCAATCGGCGAAGAGCTCAAAGATTCTTTATGACACTCAAACCGGGCGTTATATCGCCGAGATGCGATGGTCTTTGCTCGATGCCTCTCAAACAAAGAGGAGGAGAGGTCCTTCGGGAAGCACGAAGGTGAATGTGGTGCACACCGGCTGGTCCCAAGCTCTGATGAATCGGGAGAATGGGCTACTTGGCAACAATGATTAATGGCGGCGGTCGGTACCGGAAATGCCGCAGCGTGTCAAATTCCGCGCGAATTATATGCATCGACCTCGGCGGTTGCATCCTTCGGCCACATCACGGCCATTGAGACATGGGGAATGGGCGTCGTAGGTCCCATTTTTCCTCCGTCGGTCAAAGCGTCCGGTTTATTCTAGCGATCACCGATTACTTCTCCAAGTGGTGAGCAATCCGGCTAAAAAAGTCAGTGAATGCAGTCGTCAAATTTATCAAACACCATGTCATTTATCGACATGGTGTCGAAACGGATCGTGCATGATAATGGTCCCATTTATCGAATTTCTTCATCCAGGTTTTCGAGAAATTCAAGATACAAGATGTCGTCAGCGGCTTATAATCGGCGACAAATGGATTAGCGAAGCATTCAACAAGGCGATTATCAAAATGCAGTCGAAGCTTGTGAAGTAACAAGCGAGGCTAGGATGATAAACTTCGGGCTTACTGGTATGCATACGCCTATGCATACGCATGTGGAGAACCCGTATTCCACGGTCTACGGATGTGAGCGGTTCTCCCATTGGAAATCGATTCCGTCCTCATTGCCCTGCAGCGGAGATGGCGATTGGCAATTAACATCGAAGCGTCTCGAAGAACTTCGAGATGTTAGATGGCGCACAGAGCTCAACAATGCATTGAGTTCTACCAAGCTAGGATGTGAGAGCTTTCAACAAAGTACGACGGAGTTTCAAAGAAGGAGATTTGGTCCTCATTTGCTGGCGAGATAATCCTCACTTCCAGAAGAAAGGCAAATTCGAGCCTAAATGGGAGGGCCGTTTATAATAGAAGCGGTCTACTCAATGGTGCATATCGCCTAATAACACAAAATGGCGACCGGCAATTAATCTTAGATAAATGGAAAGTTCTGAAGAAATACTACCCTTAGTATCTTGGGATAACCCGTTCGGCAGGAAGTTCCTCGTGGTATATTTCCCACCTTTCTTGAGGATAACCCTAGATTTGTCCTCCATCATAATTTCCCCATACGATCAAATTCCTTGTGGTAGGTCTACAAATTTTTACGGTACAATACCAAAATCCCCTCTTGATTACGTCTATGAACAAGAGGCCCACTCAAAATTCCTTTCCGGGAGATAGAATATAAAATTCTTCCTCTCAAGCGTAAAATCCTTTCGTGTCAAGCGGAGGGTCCCATCTCTTATCTTAGGTAGCGCCCATTGAAGGTATCGTAGGGATTTTCGAGACCGGGTTGTCCGTGAAGGTGCTTTGAGTCTCTTCGGTTCTGGTGGAGATCCACTCTTAGTTCCATCTTCATCTTAGGTAGCGCCGGTGAAGGTATCGTAGGGATTTTCGGACCGTTGTCCGTGAAGGTGCTGAGTCTCTTCGGTTCTAGTCCACTCTTAGTTCCATCTTCATCTTAGGTAGCCCGTGAAGGTATCTTGTAGGGATTTTTGGACGGGTTGTCCGAAGAAGCGCTGAGTCTCTTCGGTTCTCGGTGGAGATCCCTCTTAGTTCCATCTTCATCTTAGGTGGCGCCGACTGGTATCGCCGGGATTTTCAGACCGGGTTGTCCGTGAAGGTACTTTGAGTCTCTTCGGTTCTCGGAATGGAGATCACTCTTAGTTCCATCTTCATCTTAGGTAGCGCCGGTGAAGGTATCTTGTGGGATTTTCGGACCACGTTGTCCGGTGAAGGTCGCTGAGTCTTCGGTTCTCGGTGGAGATCCCTCTTAGTTCCATCTTCATCTTAGGTAGCGCCCGGTATCGCCGGGATTTCAGACCAGGTTGTCCGTGAAGGTCACGAGTCTTTTCGGTTCTCGGTGGAGATCCTCTTAGTTCCATCTTCATCTTAGGTGGCCGATGAAGGTATGTCTTGGGATTTTCGGACCAGGTTGTCCGGTAGGTCACAGGTCATTCGGTTCTCGGGTGGACATCCCACTCTTAGTTCCATCTTCATCTTAGGTAGCGCCGTGAAGGTATCGTCGGGACTTCGGACCAGGTTGTGTGAAGTGCTTTGAGTCTCTTCGGTTCTCGGTGGAGATCCACTCTTAGTTCCCCTCTTATCTTAGGTAGCCCGGGTGAAGGTATGCAGAGATTTTGAGACCAGTTAGTCCGGTGAAGGTCACACAGTCTTTTGATTCCTGGCAAGGAATCTCTTGTTAGCCTCATCGGGAAATAGAACACATTCTTCCTTTCCCACCTCAATCAATCTTAATCGGTTCAGTCATTCTCGGTCAAAAGGACACCAAGGTTCATCTTGGGGCATTTTATCGAAGCCTAAGAAGGGATAAAGCCAGCCCTACCGCGTTTGGTTTAGTCTTTCTCCGATTGAAGACACGAGTTGATTAGGGCATTTTATCCGAAAGCCTAAGAAGGGATAAAGCCGCGCCTCACCGCGTTGCGGTTTAGTCTTTCTCCGATTGAAGAAGCGAGAGTTGATTAGGGGCATTTTATCCGAAGCCTAAGAAGGGATAAAGCCAACGCTTCTGCGCAGCGTTGCGGGTTAGTCTTCCGTGGAAAAAGCCGAAACCTACATTATTCAACATGTAGCATTAAGTCTAAGAGAGTTTCATTCTTTTAGCACAGCGTTGTGTAGAGCAGTTTAGATAATCTACATGCTAGCCCAACTCAAGCGGTGGTTGGTAAAGGCTCATCAAACCCGTTGAAGGTGGGGTTGGCCAATAACCTAAAGTCAGCGCCTCCACGTTGCGGTTTAGTCTTTCTCCGATTGAAGAAGACACGAGTTGATTAAGGGTATTTTATCTGAAGCCTAAGAAGGGATAAAGCCAGCGCCTAACAGCGTTGCGGTTTAGTCTTTCTCCGATGAAGAAGACACGAGTTGATTACGGGGTATTTAGATCGAAGCCTAAGAAGGATGAGTCTACGTGTATCACAGCGTTGCGGGTGGTCTCTTGCGTTAAAAGAGTCTGAAGCCTATGTATTCAATATCATAGCAACAAGTCTAGAAGGTTTCATTCTTTTAGCACAGCGTCACGTGCGGAGCGGATCCGATAATCATACGCTAGCCCAACTCAAGCGGTGGTTGGTAAAGGCTAATCAAACCGTTGATGGTGAGGTTTGCCAAAAATCCTATAAGTATTATGGTTAATTATTTACGTGAAGTAAAGAATCATAATAAATAGTGAAAGGGATGGATCTTATTCATTTGAAGCAAATATAGAAGGAGCTACAATTGTCGAGACAATTGATTCAAACAAAGTTATGATAATACATCTAAATAAAAATCGTAAACGACACAGCTGAACAAAGAAAACGAGAAAAGTCTCATGACACATCGGACTTCATTGGCGCAATCCGAATGTGAAGGAAGCAAGGTCGACCTTGGTGGCTAATTTTCCTCTGGATGCGCTCGAACCCGAGCCTTGGCTTCCTTCTCAAGTTCCTCTTGAGTTAGCGGCAATAGCGGCCGCGTGTTCCCGGCTTGTCGCCTCGAGGACTTGCTTCTCCCGTTCGGTGACATTACGGACTCGGTGCACTCACGTGTGAAATTCTTCAACGTCTTCTCCCCTTGAGATCCACGATTCATGCGTTCGACATGGGTGTGGTACAAGTTTATCTTCGGCGCAGCGGCAATCGCTCATATGAGTTCAAAAAATGATCTCTTGCTCACGATATTTTCCTCGCGAGCGTTCACGAGAAGCCTTGATCGAGCCGTCGATGAGTCGTATCACCTCGCCATGATTCAAAAGGCTAAATCCTCCACCGCGATGCGCAAGAGTTAGCCGACTAGTGAGCTTTGCTCACAACGATTAACTAGGCGAGGGCCACCAACCTGTGAATTTCCTCCAAGATACTCAATATGAATGGTGAAGACCATAAAAGTAGCCCATCTAACCTCGATAATAGAGACGCTGTTTCAAACCATTCTCCAACGGTAGGGGGCCCATCCACAGAGCGGGTCGAGGCAGATTTTTGGCCGGGGCAATCTCGTGATAGGTTGAATTAGTGGAAGTGGTCCGTCAAGATTAACAGGGCCTCCACCGCGCCCTATACTCGAAGGGTGGAAATCCGGTTTAAAGTTGCAAAGGCGGTGGAAGCGGATGATAAGGCGATCCCTCAAACTTCGTCATCGAAACTATGATAGTAGGCTCGAGGCTTAGCGGGTTTCTTCATGCGGTGTTAGCCTACATTGCGGTTGCTTCGGTGGAAAAAGGCCTTCTCGGATGACCTTAGAATCGAGACTTGACATTGGGAGCCTTGAAGTAGGCGAATAATCATCGGACATCCGCTGCCACAAGAGAACAAAGGGTTAGCAGATCATTTAGGAGGAATATCTTGAAAAAGGAAGCAGTATAAAGGCGTGAACTCTTCGAAACCCATGAGATTGAGTCACGACCTTGCGAATCAGCGATTCCGTGCGAATACGGGAGAGCGATAAATATAGTTATGAACAAAGCAACAATATATCCGTTCTCTGAAGTCGGTATGAAATCGCTCCGGTTAAAGGCGGGTGAGCTTGAAGCCTCAATCCCCTCGAAGGAGAATCTCGGCTCTTCCCAATCGCCTCACAAAGGAGAAACGGCCCGAGGGTCATAGCGACGTGCACAATGGCGTCGGTCCCACAAGGAGGATTCGGCTCTTCCCAATCGCCTCCAAAAAGGAAGCAAGCGGGGATACAGCTATATATATATATCGAGAAGATAATACTTGGCGCACCACCAAAAGAAGGCGTGCATTCCGCAGCTGCAGGTAGGGTGATCGACCCCTCGAGCATGAGGATCTTCCAGCGACGCCGGAAGCGCAAGAGAAGACAAATAAAGTGGATATGCTCTTAAAAAATCAACAAAAGGGCTCGAAGAAGACCACCGACACGCCGGCACTGCAGGCGACGAAACCGCTGAGCTCGGCCGAGCGCTGACTGGAGTGCTCGAGGCAGCGCCCGAATACATGTAGCCGACAGGCGTGCCAGCGCCCGAGGCAGCATGAACTTCGACCTGGCGCCCAGCAGCCAGCCGCGCAGGCCAGCGCCAGCCGCCGCAACGCCACGTCGCCGCGCCGCTGGCAGCCGCCATACGACCAGCCTCGTCCTTCTCCTCGTGGTTTTCATCACACGCATATACAAAGAAAGAAGAAAAAGATGAAAAGTTGTAAAACTCTCGTATTGCATACCGTGTTGATCGAAGAGATCTGACGCGAGAAGAGTGAAACAAGAGAGAAGAGAGGGCGGCCGCTGAGTCAGGAGAATAGGAGGATTATGGGTATTTATAACAACCCCATATGCACCCAATCCTCTTTGAACAAGGACTCTATTTGGCAAGAAGTAGGAATTCTAATTGGGTCCAAATCAATTCTAGTAGGGACTCTAATCAGCCCCTAATTAGGAGTCCTAATTGGAATCTTGTTTGGATGTCAAGATAGCCAAATCAGGCCGTTGATTGGCTCCTAATTCCTCCGCTATATTGGGAAAGATTAGAAGATTTATTGGCAGGATAACACCTCGCTGGTTGCGGCGCCGATCAGCGCGTCGCTCAATCCTACTCCACTAGGATTACAGTATAAGCTGTTTCCTAAATTGTGAGAAGTTCCGGAAGAATATTCTCACAAGAAATATTCTTAGGGATATCTTCTTCGATGCGATGCGGATTACGCAGAAGCGCCAAATCAGCGCGATAGCCAATCCTACTCAACTAGGATTACAGTATAAAGCATTTCCTAAATTGTCGAGAAGTTCGGAAGAATATTCTCTGAAATATTCTTAGGGATAACTTCGATCGTCGCGGATTGCATCGGCCGATCAGCGTCACCAGTCCTACTCCAACTAGGATTACGGTATAAGCTGTTTCCTAAATTGTCGAAGTTCAGGAAGAATATTCTCACAAGAAATATTCTTAGGGATAACTTCGATCGTGCGGATTGCAGAGCGCAAATCAGCGTCGTAATCCTACTCAACTAGGATTACGGTATAAAGCTGTTTCCTAATTTGTCGAGAAGTTCAGGAAGAATACTCTCACAAGAAATATTCTTAGGGATAACTTCGATCGTGCGGACTGCACCGGCAAAATCAGCGCGTCGCCAATCCTACTCCAACTAGGATTACAGTATAAAGCTGTTTCCTAATTTATTGAGAAGTTCAGGAAGAATATTCTCACAAGAAATATTCTTAGGGATAACTTCGATCGTCACGGATTGCATCGGCGCGATCAGCGCGTCCTAATCCTACTCCAACTAGGATTCACAGTATAAGCTGTTCCAAATTCAGCGAGGAGTTCTGGAGAATAAATCCATATTCTTAAGGATCTTCGATAACCCTTAATTTCCTCCCACCATAATACCCAAGGAGGAATAATCGTGGCAGTGAAAGTCATGGCGACACCGGACAAGTGTCGATCGAAGAAACTTCACCCAGTGGATAATCACATCCCAACAACGGTCAAAGCATCGCGCTTGCGATGAAGGCTAAGAGCGATGGTTGAAAGCCAAATGGTCTCTTGTTTGACAAAGGAATCCTTGGAGGATATCTCCATGAAAAGATTAGTCCTCGGCGTGGTTAAACCAACAACACCGTGATGGCGGAAGAATTAGCCGATTGAGGGTTATGAAATTTCATGTACTTTCGACCCATTGCCAATGTGCCAACAAGAGTTCGCCGACATACGGAGAAGTCCAAAGTCGATGGTTAGTCAAACAACAACCAACCGACCACGAGTTACAAGCAAAACTCACCCACCGGCTTGAATCAAGATTTCAACAAGCGGTCGGACAATAAATGCAGCAGAGTGATCTTATCAGGAATCCTACAAAGAAGCTGGATGATCACGAAAGAATCGAAGACTTGAAGCTATCTTTTGGGACCCTCGGCCCGGTGAAGGCGGGAACCATCATGTCAAAGCATCGGACTCATTAAGTTGAGGCGGGAGGCGCTGGAGAATATCTGTGGCGTTGAAAAATACTACAAGATCCGAAACCAACTTCGTGGCGAGTGGCGAATAACCGGCGAATGATACGGTCGAATGGTTGAGAAGCCAGCGAACGGCGGCAAACCGCGTCACAATCACGGCTTAAACCGGACTTGAGCAGGCGATCGGTTCAGGACCGTTGAATCGGACGAACCAGAGTTAGTCGAAATCAAGTCTGTGAGGCGGAACCCGAGCCGAGAGTCAGCGAGCGGCAGCAGCGGCGGAAAGCGACTCAAGGCGACACCTCGGCCAAATGGCCAAGGTGGCTCGGCCACTGGCCGAGCCACCTCACTGGCCAGTGCTACCGGCTGAAAGTGGTAGAGGTGAAACAAATGAAGTGGCGAGCCATGGCATATGCCCCGTGTATAAATAGGGGGTCTTGAAGTTGAGGAGGACTTGGACGGGGCTTTGGAGAGAATTTGGAGAATTTGGCTTTTGGACTTGGCGTGGATTTTCGAGGATTTTCTAAAGAGTTCTCACGGGATCCCGAGGCCGTCGACGCAGTTCAGAGCACACGAGCACAAGTCGGTCGGCGTCGATCTACAAGCGGAAGGTGGCGGGCCGGGTTGAACTACTGAGATACCCTCTAGGTTAAGCCGTCTTAACCTGGGGATAGCGGCTGTGATTTCTCCTTGTAGATCTCACCGGCTCGATGATCCTCTCCTTCCGTGAGTCACGATCCCATGAGCGATCCTCTCCCGTGAGTGTGATTCCCTCGGCTTCATTTCCTTCGTGGCGAGCCTTTACATCTGTAGTTCGAGGCCGGGTCTCTACACGGATGAATTGCGGTGGTCCACGGACACAAAAGTCCCGACACGGGCAAAGAACCCATGGCGAGGACCTCGATATAACAGAGATCCTCGTGTTTGTTCCTAAGGATAAAAGTTGTAATCTTTTGATTTTCATTGTAAGCCTTAAAATAAAAGGCGATATTTCTTTTGAATTTTGTTGTAGGCCAAAGAAGGCGTAAGCAAGTTCAAATCAATGACAATCATCCCAACTTTTACGAACAAAAGGTTCAATTATTTTACTAGTAATGGACATGCTAATATTTACACCTCAAATTTCAATGATATAAATCGGCGGTGTAAAATGCACGTTTAAGGGAGAAGATGACGAGTTGTGGCATAGGAGACTTCGGGCATTAAAGCATGGAGCTTATTGCAAAAACTCTCGAAGGAGTTAGTAAGAGGTTTCTTTGCCTAACAACTATGAGAGTCTTGAGGTTGTAGGCGTTGAAAATTGCTATAAGTCCCGACGTAGCTTCGTGATGATGAGAATAATCGACAAGTCATCCGATGAAGTAATGGCAAACCGTTGGCGACACAACAAGTGAGCATAGCGCAAAGCGCTCTCCTCAAGGCGCCCTACGCGAGTTTTCGGCGGTCCCGCTAGCCCGGTTAGCGGCGAAGTCAAGAAAGCGGCCACTGCCAGATCGAGGCATGCAAAAGCCCACGAAAGAGCTTTCTCCTTTCTGGTGTCGGTGATTCGGAACCTTGGTGAACTGATGCGCCATGAGTCGCAGTGAAGGGATAAACCCGACTTTGAAGCCTCAAATTAAGCTTCGGAAAACCAGTGAGAGAGAAGCCGCGGCCTTCGGTCAAAAAGAGACACCAGAGGTGTCGCCCAAACTAAGAACACCTCGGATGTCTCGCTCGTGAACACCACAGGTGTCTCTACTCGCGAACACCCGAGTGTCTCCGACATGAACACCAAGGCGAATGGGCTTTGCCGGTTTAAGCCCGCATCGGCTTGCACCTATAAATATGGCGGCTAGGGTTTTATTTTCGGAGGTCGGAGAGATAAAAAAGAGGAGACTCGCGAACTCTTGTGTGTGCCTAGGGTTAGAGAATTTTCAAGGGAGAGGAGATCAAGATCTAGACTTGCGGCGGGAGGTGAGATCGAGATCAAAGTTTTGAATCGGATCTACAACAACAAACCATCCTTTGGATCAAGCTTGGCCTTGATCGAAGAAGAAATATGGGTTAAACTTGGCGATCTCGTTTACTACGTTGATTAGTTCCTTGGCGAATTAATCTCCGTATTACGTTTAGATCTCGAATCGATCGATCTAAGAATTCCCAGTAAAAGGAGGGATTTTTAGATCTAGATCCGAATCAGTCTCGTTTGATCAACACTTGGGAAAGGAATGTAGCGGTGGTCCACGGAACACATCCCGGCCGCAGGCAAAGAATCCCGCATGGCGGGATCAGATAAGCGGATCGCGTTTGTTCATAAGGAGGAAAGTTGTAATTTTTATCCTTTTTCATTGTAAAAAAGCCTTATAAAAAGGTGATTTTTATTTGAAACTCATTTTTAATCCCATCAAGGTAGAATGATTTCACCGATGAAAAAGATAATGACTTTTCCCGGGAACACATACACTTAGGGTATTATTTATATCTTGTGCTTTTGTGTTGTAAGCTTACATTGTCTTAGTTCTCACCTTTGGTGTAGTGAACAATATATTTCTCACTCTGTAAAAGTGGTCCAATCATCTCCAAGTGAGAGATTGATAGAGGGTGAAGTCAAGTGTATAGTTTTTGTGTGATTGGCAATGTAATGGCCCCTGAAATAATAAAATTTGGGTGAAGTGAGATATATAAAATTGGGCATGACAACTATAAGATGGATGGTCAACTTGCTTTGTTCTTATATACGCTCCTGTTCAATTAATACCAAAGAGCAAAATAAAGTAACAAAAATATACAACATCCAGAATCACAGGTTGATAGCAGAATCCATAGAATACCAAAATAACAATAAAGCTTAAGGGAGCGGTTACATCACGAGTTTTAACATAGAGTTATTATACATTATTACTTGTCCAACAATACAAAAGTACTATAAAAGATAACTAAATATTCACTCCTTAGTTGGTTAGTTAAGCACTCTTTCATGTGAATTGTCTAATGAACAAAAGAAGTTTGAAACTCGATGCACCATAATTAGTCTAAAAATGAATTGCTTTAGTCCAAAAATTTTTACTTAGAAAAGGCTATGAAAAAATTCTCATTAGGCTCAAGAGATTTAAATATGATCATTTCTAATCAATGACTTGCAAAAGTGAAAACCGGACTTGGCTATTCATATTCAAGCAAGAAGAAGAGTGATGGGCAAAAACGAGTGTTTACCTTTTATAGTCATAAGTGCACAACCATTGTCAAGTTATAGTATTTAAGATTGTCGATCCAGAGCGGAAATAGGAAGTGTTTGATTCAAGTTCGGTTCTCAAATTATGCGTGACAATTAGGGTTTTATTCAAGATAATATGAAAATATGATGAAGTGATGAGAGAGTGGATTTGGATTGTGTGTGAAAGGAATCACAATTAAAAGGCGAGAATTCAATAAGAGAGATGAAGGAATCTAGAATTGAATCCACTAGCTAACTCAATTTATAATCTACGAAAAATTCTCTTTTACCACATCTCATATTAGATTTATTAAGCATAAGATATCAAACCACTTAAGGAAAGCATAACTTATCAAATTATCACCTAATTGAAATTCAAACTCATGAAGAGAGTAATAACAAGATAATAATCCTAGAATTCATAAGCATAGCCTATCAAACCACTTAAGGAAAGCATAAACTATCAAATTCTTCTTCTATCGATTAGTTCTCTAGTTGATTAACCTAAACATGATCTTTTAAGCATAAGAGAGATGATTCATAAATACAAAAGAGATTAGACTAGTTTCATGCAACCTAGATCCCCACAAGAGTTTAGTTCAACATCTTGGGAAATTCAAACAAATAGAAAAAGAAAGAAAATAAAAAGAAAGAAAAATTCTAAACTAATCTTACTACAAAGCAATTAAATCTAAACTACAAAAGCTATTAAATCTAAACTACAAAGCAAATAAATAACAAGAAAGAAAAAGAAATAATAAAGAGAAATAAAGAGAAACACGCAACTCATCATCATCAACTCATCCTCCTTTTGGTCCTTGAACAAGAAGAAGAAGATGGGATTGAAGGGAGAAAATATTTATTTATTGAGGAAAAATTATTACAATGAAAGGTACTCTAAAACAAGAGCAACCCTTTCTCTCCAAAGGAGTTTTACAAAATATTTCACACCTCTAAACCCTCGGATACTACCCTATTTATACCCCAACGGAGTTGATGTGAACCATTGGATCAAACTTGGCCAAAAGGAAGAGAAATCTTTCCTTAATTCGGAATGCCGCATCAATCTTGTATCGATCGTTAGCCAACCTTAGCAATTAACCGGTTGGCCAACCGGTTGGTCAACCGATTGGTTCCCAACGGATTTTGTCTTTTCTTGATATTTTTGCATGAATTCTTCTTGGATTCCCTTGGTATCTTGGGCCTTCGTTTGTCTTGATTTGGGCTTCAAAATTGGTAGAAATTGAGAATTTGAGTCATTTGAGCTTTTATTCATTAATACTCCATTATTACGCAAAATAAGATAAAACATATTATTAGTAACATATTTATTGATATAAAATAGATAATGAGGTTATTAAAATGTCATTAAAATGTGATTATCAAATACCCCATACCTAAACTTTTGCTAGTCCTCTAGCAAGGAAGAAAAATGAAAAGAAAGAAAGAAAAATCCTAACTCACTTTGAAGAATCGCTGGTTGTATTTATGATACAACAAGCCTTTAAACCCTAGGTTACCCTAGTGGACGAGTTGTAGTCTCGAGAGTTTAAAGTGAATATACCCACAAAATTCACCACTTGCCAATTTAAAGAAGCTAATTGAATAATCAAAAATTCCACAAGTCGGTTAAAACTCAAGAAAACGCTTATCATGATTTCAAAGTAAACTTCTTAAGAAAATCCTTCCATTGTAGTGATACAAAACCAAGTTTTTCTCAAGATTTAATTCAAAAGTTTTGAAGGAAACATGCTAACTCTTTGTTTCAAACAATGTTCAAGTCTCTTAACCCATTTTGAAAAATCAAGAACATATACCATTATTTCCATATATATAAAAACATGGTTAGTTTTTTTTTTTTTTCTTCTTGGTAGTCTTGTTCTTTTTAATCGGCTTTCTAAGTGACCATTTAGCGAGTTTTGGCCAATGAATCCCAACCCAATTCTTAGGTCATTAAGCATAAAAATACTCCTCTGCTTAATTACTCACCAACTTAGGCTTAGTAACTACCAATGATTTTAAGAGCAATTTTTTGGTGCCCATTTTTCGTGACTCTTTTGTTAAGTTAGTATAATATATATATGTGTATATGTATATATGTTCTGAAAAATATTTGGATTAATGCAACTTAAAGAATCATTTTCAACTCTAAGTTAAAGCGCAAAAATTTCATCACTGATTAAACATCCAAGTTAAACTTTAGTAAAGTATACCACTTTGAAAATCATTCTTTCGAAATTTATTTAAAATTATCATAAAAGGTAAACTTGAGTGTATAACTAAACGTGATTAGAAGACTATTAATCAACTCTATTAAGTTGGTAAGACAATTTTTTATTATTTATTTTTTTTTAAAACAAATTTTTAAAGAAGAAGAAGAAGAAAAATGAATAAGAAAAAGAAAATGAAAAATGAGAAAATGAAAAATGACTAAAATACAGAAATTTGACTAAGTCCCACCCCACACCTAAAATTTGCATTGTCCTCAATGTAAATGCAAAGTAATATGGAGAAGAGGAAGTACTTACAGATGTTCTGATGACTGAACACCAAAAAAAATTGAAAACGTGATTTTCCTCGTGGTAATGAGGGGAGACGAAACCAATTCAGATATGCACAGCTGATTTACAAGTTTTTTTTTTAAAGAACAAGAAACTCTCACATGAGAGAAGAATAAATTTTTTATTATTATTGTGGGACAAAAAACAAAAATGTAGAATAAAAGATGAAACATGAGAAGCTCACATTCTACATTAACTCCTACCTTATTGCTGAAAATTCTACCCGAAATTTAAAAATTTCAAAATGATATAATTGATGTGCTTAAATTCCAAAAATTTGGGGTTTTAGTGATGTGTGCGACAATGGAAGGTAGGTATTAATGGTTGTATGCTTTTGAACTTAGATTCATTATTAACAAAATTTCATCAAAATGAAATCTTGTTGTTTCCTATTTTCTAAAATCTAAGTTCATTGACAAAGGGTTCTTCAAATGTTGGCTTCAAGATGCATGTATTCAACATAATTCTCTCGTTAGAAGGACTTGATTATTAACTGGTTACATTTGTTGTGAATGGATTGCATTCACTTGATCGTGAAAAGTTGACCACGAGTTCCTTGGATTGGTCCGCGGGTTGACTTCGAAATGTTTCTTTCTCTCTTTCACTCACGGCGTTTGCTAGTTGCCCTAGTTGGGTTTCTATCTGGCGATGGCTTGAGTGTTGAGTTGATCGCTTGGTTGGTTGTTTGCATGAAGGAATTTAGAGTGTTGGATGATTGAGTCAACGAGTTGGTGGTGGTTTTGATCATGGCTTCTAAACCCTTTTCTATGACACCAAGGCGTTTTCGGATCTGGTTAGAAAGATTTGTGGTTGATGAGGAGGAAATTCGAAAAAGGTAGATTTGAGTGATGGAAATTGTTTGGTGGATTGAGCGGAAATGTTTCCCCTAGGAATTTGTTGGTTTGAGGTGGGATTGGCGTTTTGATTTGGGGTAACTTTTGATTCCACAAAGTTGGGATGATTCATGGCAGGATTGTAGGTTGGGGCAAAGGATCATTTCTAGGAGGTGGAATCTGGCGTTAACGACCTAGTAGTGATCGGATCCTAAAGGAGCATTCATGTAGCATGAGATGGGGACGGACAATTGTGACAACTTTGAGGCGAGATTTGATTTACTTGGCGGGGTAGCGTTCTTTGATTTGAGAGCTTCTAGCCTCGCGCATGATCGTTGCCATCTTTGCTTGTGACTATATTCGTTCCTAAGGAAGGACCACTAGATTTGGCGAGGAACCGATGCCCTGGTCATCACAGTGTTCCCATTGCATGGTTTTTGGCGGACTCTCTAAGAAATCCCATGCTTCATCGGCATTTTCTTCATAAAATCCCCTGACACATAGACTCTAAGGAAGTTTTTGCGGGATAGTCCAATCCTTCGTAAATGATTTGGCACAATCGCCATTTTTCGGACCATGGTGAGGACATTGGATGAGGAGATCCTTAAACCTATCGAAATACTTCGAATGGCTCACGGGACAATCCTAAAATTTTGAATCTTTGTTTCGAGCTTGACGTTTTGTGAATTGGGAATTTTTTAGAAAAACTTTTACAAAATCATCCCGGTTGAAATCGAATCTGTGGGTAAAATGTCTACATTTTTGCTTTGTCCTTAAGAGTGAAGGGAATAAATCGAAGCTTAATTGCATCCTCAGTTAGGTCTTTCATTTTAATCATGAGCGGACTTCTAAAATCGAGAGATGAAAATATATCGTCTTCGGTTTACGTTCCTAGAATTTTGGAAGCATGTTGATGAAATGTGTCGGAGTTGAAATTAGTTCCATTTGCCGGGAAGCTTAATGCATGAAGGGATAGCATTCCTAGTTGGGTAGCAGAATATCTTGAAGAGCGGGAGGATTGGCCATTTCGTTTGGTTGAGAAGTTGAATCGAGGCGAACTAAGCGATTGGTATTATTCCTAACCCAAGTTTGCATGAACCAAAATCAAGAGATTTTTTTATTAAAAAAATGAAAAAGAGTTAGTGAGATGGTGAAAAGAGAAGAAGAGGGAAGAAGAAAAGAAAAATTAACAAATCACTTTTAATCACCTCTTTCTAGGGTTAAGCCTAAACTTCATTAGACCGTCTAACCAAAACTTCCTAAGTGAAAAAATCCGGTTCGTGGGTAATTAGCAGTGGGATAGTACTAGAGGAGATCAAAGATCAATTAAGTACCTCGTTCCTTGCGAGTGCTAGCAACCCCTAAACCTTGCCTTAGACACAATTAATCCAAATAAACTTAGACCAGTTCACTCAAGAATTTCTTGTTCCTTATTGAGCTCGAATCCTGGGGACGAAGTCTAATTCTTTTTAGGAGGCTTGGGTTTGTGTAGTGAGGAATCAGTGATTTTTGGTGAAGGAAAGGGTGATGAAATCTCTCACCTTATCTTGATTAATGGGTTTTGCCCTTAAAATATTTTCAAGTGAGTGTCAATTCAAAATGCTCAAATCACTTTGGTGAATTCCTACTATTATATGCAATGCGACCCTAGAAATTAAAAGCAACTAAAAGGATGAGAGAAATTTTTTTTTTTTTTTTAATTATGGTCAAGAAAAGAAAGTCAGTTTTTTTTTATATTAACCTAATTGTCTCTAATGTGATGAACTACCTATAGGGTGGAATTAAAAATACTAGAGAGAAGAGTTACCTGCGCAAAAGCAATGCAAAGCCTCGTTGGAGGCAACCTTCAATCTCGAATCTTCAACTCCTTGCCTTCAAGCTCCTTTTGTCATTCACAATAGACAAACACAAAAGTTGAAGAACTAAAAAATTCCTACTTAACACCGTTCCCGACAGCGGCCAAAAACTTGATGGGCAAAAGCAGTGTTTACCTTTTATAGTCGCAAGTGCACAACCATTGTCAAGTTATAGTATTTAAGATTGTCGATCCCACGAGGAGCGGGAAATAGGAAGTGTTTGATTCAAGTTCGGTTCTCAAATTATGCGTGACAATTAGGGTTTTATTCAAGATAATATGAAAATATGATGAAGTGATGAGAGAGTGGATTTGGATTGTGTGTGAAAGGAATCACAATTAAAAAGCGAGAATTCAATAAGAGATGAAGAAATCTAGAATTGAATCCACTAGCTAACTCAATTTATAATCTACGAAAAATTCTCTTTTACCACATCTCATATTAGATTTATTAAGCATAAGATATCAAACCACTTAAGGAAAGCATAACTTATCAAATTATCACCTAATTGAAATTCAAACTCATGAAGAGAGTAATAACAAGATAATAATCCTAGAATTCATAAACATAGCCTATCAAACCACTTAAGGAAAGCATAAACTATCAAATTCTTCTTCTATCGATTAGTTCTCTAGTTGATTAACCTAAACATGATCTTTTAAGCATAAGAGATGATTCATAAATACAAAAGAGATTAGACTAGTTTCATGCAACCTAGATCCCCACAAGAGTTTAGTTCAACATCTTGGGAAATTCAAACAAATAGAAAAAGAAAGAAAATAAAAGACAAGAAAAATTCTAAACTAATCTAACTACAAAGCAATTAAATCTAAACTACAAAAGCTATTAAATCTAAACTACAAAGCAAATAAATAACAAGAAAGAAAAAGAAATAATAAAGAGAAATAAGGAGAAACCTGCAACTCATCATCATCAACTCATCCTCCTTTTGGTCCTTGAACAAGAAGAAGAAGATGGGATTGAAGGGAGAAAATATTTATTTATTGAGGAAAAATTATTACAATGAAAGGTACTCTAAAACAAGAGCAACCCTTTCTCTCAAAAGGAGTTTTACAAAATATTTCACACCTCTAAACCCTCGGATACTACCCTATTTATACCCCAACGGAGTTGATGTGAACCATTGGATCAAACTTGGCCAAAAGGAAGAGAAATTTTTCCTTAATTCGACTGCCACACCAATCGTTGGTCGATCGGCCAGCTAACCTAGCCAACCGTTGGGTTGGTCAACCGATTCATCAACTGATTTTGTCTTTTCTTGATATTTTTGCACGAATTCTTCTTGGATTCCCTTGGTATCTTGGGCCTTCGTTTGTCTTCAGATTTGGGCTTCAAAAATTGGTAGAAATTCAGAGAATTTGAGTCATTTGAGCTTTTATTCATTAATACTCCATTATTCTGCAAAATAAGATAAAACATATTATTAGTA
This sequence comes from Asparagus setaceus, assembly GCA_012295165.1. Classification (NCBI taxonomy): domain Eukaryota; kingdom Viridiplantae; phylum Streptophyta; class Magnoliopsida; order Asparagales; family Asparagaceae; genus Asparagus; species Asparagus setaceus. Next base: position 44,136 of record WHSE01000151.1, read on the forward strand.
ACATATTTATTGATATAAAATAGATAATGAGGTTATTAAAATGTCATTAAAATGTGATTATCAAAGAGTTTTAAACTCTCTTTTGCGAAAGGGAACAACTTGTCTTTCTATGCTCCTATCTCTAACGCATCATCTACTGCTTGCACCTTGTGTGGTAGAGTGTGACATCTTTCAATGTCATGTCACATGCAATATGTGACTAAAATTGTCAAGCAGATTTTGGTACCTAGAGGAACTATTCCTAACTAGAGTGGACCTTTTACATACCCAGGTCACACATTGCTTCTTTATTGTATGTGCATTGGTGGGCTAAGAGCAAGGTAGTACTTGGTATCTAGATTTTAACCGATCATGACGCATGATAGGAAAGAGGGATCTATTTTTTAGTCGCAAGAAGAAGAAGGATGGATATGTGACATTTAAGAACAAGAAGGTAAAATTGAAGGAGTTGGTGAGATAGGTAACGATTCTTTTAAACTGCGAATGTTTATGTTGAAGGCTTAACGATAATCTCATCCATTAGTTAGTATATGCCGAAGGTATGTTTGTTTTATTTGAATCTACAATTTGCAAAAGCATTGATTCCAAAACAGTTCAATTATTTTACTAGTAATGGACATGCTAATATTTACACCTCAAATTTCAATGATATAAATCCCGACGGTAAAATGCCCGTTGCGGAGAAGACGAGTTGTGGCATAGGAGACTCGTGCATTAAAGCATGGGCTTATTGCAAAAACTCCCGAAGGAGTTAGTAAGAGGTTTGCCGCCTAACAACTATGAGTGCCGAGGTTGCTGAAAATTGCCTATAAGTCCCTCGAACGTAGCTCGTGATAACGAGAATAATCGACAAGTCATCCGATGAAGTAATGGCAAACCGCTGACGACACAACAAGTGAACGCAATGCAAACGCCTCAAGACGCCCACGCAGAAGTTTTTCCGGCCCCGCCAGTTAGCATGGGCGGTCATAAGCGCTTCTTATGGTCTGTATACCGAAATTTTTGAAAGATTTTCCTTTCTCTTTGCGCCACCGATTCCTCGAACCGGTGAACTGATGCGCCATGAGTGCGAGTGAAGGATAAACCCGACTTTGAAGCCTCAAATTAAGCTCGGATGACAAGTCGATCGAGCCAAATCAAGCTCGAAAATCGCAGAGAGAAGCCACGCAACGCCCAAAACCGACATTCCAGGTGTCTCGCCCGAAGCGAGACACTCCAAAGCGCCTCACCGAAGCGAGACACCAGAGGTGTCTCGCCCGAAGCGAGACACCATAGGTGTCTCGCCACCGAGACACCAGAGGTGTCTCTCGAGCGACACCAGAGGTGTCTCGGCCCGGCGAGACACCAAGGTCAATGGGCTTTTGCCCGCCGCAAGATCCGGCTGCTACCTATGTGACGGCTAGGGTTTCATTTTCGTGGGTGGCGAGATAAAAAAAGAGGAGATAGCACGAACTCTTGTGTGTGCCTAGGGTTAGAGAATTTCCAGGGAGAGGAGATCAAGATCTAGACTTCTTGCGGGGGATTTGGCGATTCGAGATCCAAAGTTTTGATCCGCATCTACAACAACAAACCATCCTTTGGATCAAGCTTGGCCTTGATCCGAGAAGAAAAGTGACGGGTTCGCTTGGCGATCTCGTTCACTACGTTGATTAGTTCCTTGGCGAATTAATCTTCGTATTCGTTTAGATCTCGGATCGATCGATCTAAGAATTCCCGTAAAAGGAGGGATTTTAGATCTAGATCCGATCGGATCTCGTTGATCAACACTTGGGAAAGGAATGCGGTGGTCCACGGAACACATCCGACACGGGCAAAGAATCCCATAGCGAGGATCCGATAAGCGGATCCCGCGTTTGTTCTAAGGAGGAAAGTTGTAATTTTATCCTTTTCATTATAACAAGCCTTATAAAAGGTGATTTTTATTTGAAACTCATTTGTAATCCCATCAAGGTAGAATGATTTCACCGATGAAAAAGATAATGACTTTTCAGAAACAGTATGCAACACTTGCATGAAATGTAACTTCATTAGATCTTCTCACAAAAGCAAGAGCAAGTAAGTACCACAAACCCTCTGCAAATGCTTCACTGAGATCTTTTTGCACCAATTAGTACACAGAGTTTAGGTGGCAAGAAGTATTGTCGAGTTTTGGTTGATGATTACTCTATATTCACATGGGTTATATTTTTAGCCAACAAAAGTGATTGCTTCAAAAATTTTGAAAAGTTTTCAAAATATGTTGAAAATAAAAAATGTCTACCAATTTGAACCTTAAGGTCAGATCATGGTGGAGAATTTGAAAATCCTTTATTTGAAAACTTCTACTCTGAAAAAGGAATTTCACAAGAGTTCTCTTCTCCATTAACACCTCAACTAAATGGAGTGGTCAAGCGAAAGAACCAAACATTATAAAAATAGCTAGAAGTATGCTTAATGGGTACAAACTACCTAACCACTCTTAGGCTAAAGTAGTTAATCACGACAAGTCATGTAATGAGTAGAGTGTATCTTAGACCTATGCTAAATTAAACTTCTTTTGAGATTTTATTATAAAAATCCCCAAGTATCGCACATCTTCATATTCTTAGTTGCTAATGTTATCTTTTGAACATGAAAGACTCTTTAGGAAATTTGATTGTAATCTTTGGTGAATGTATATTTTGGTATACTCTTCTTGTAGCAAGGCTTACGAGTATACAATAAAAGAACAAAGCTATTAGAAGAGTCTATCCATGCGATATTTGATGAAACTCATTTTCCACTAATTTTTATTGTGGGACTAATGAGGAACCACTTGTGATGGCTCTAGAGGAGAAGGTTGCATCGAGAAGGCTAAGCTTGAGGAGGATACAAAATCTCAAGAGAAGAGCAAAGTTTGGAGAGGATCACACTCTTCGAGATAGTTTGATGTTTCTAAAAATCATACTCGAGAGTTGGTGATTGATAGCTTGAGAGTGCAGTGCGGTATATTGACTCGTTTATCTCTTTGAGAGTTTTGTGCTAATGTATGTTTTATCTTTGAAATAGAAGCTAAAAATGTGAATAAGGCTTTAAAAGAAGATAGGTGGGTTGTTGTTTTGTTATGAAAGCACGAAGTTATGGGTTTGTTGTTACACGCTTTGTTTAAGGCTTTGTTGTTAAGGTTAGGCTTTGTTATTAAGCCAATGACTTTGTTGTTATGGTTAAAGCCTCGTTGTTAAGGCTTCGTTGTTAAGGTTATGAATTTGTTGTTAATGTTAAGGCTTTGTTGTTAAGGTTATGGATTTATTGTTAAGGTTAAGGCTGTTGTTAATGTTATGGATTTGTTATTAAGTTAAGGCTTTGTTTAAGACTTTGTTGTTAAGTTAGGGCTTTGTTGTTAAGGTTATGGGTTTGTTGTTAATGTTAAGGCTTTGTTTAAGACTTTGTTGTTATTAGGGCTTTGTTGTTAAGTTTATTATTTTGTTGTTAAGATGAGGTGACGGATGTACCGCCAGGATGACTGCCACTGGCTCTGGTTGATCGGAGGTCGACGGGCCGACGACTCCATGAGGGCGGGAAGCAGAGAGTTGATCACACGGCTAGATTTCACACCAAGAGAAACACTGGCCACACCGCACTTAGGTAAACAAAAATTTCTTTATTATTCAATATCTACCTTAATTCGATATGCCAGGTTTATATAAGATTACCAAATCAAATCTCTCACAAATCTACCAAATAAATAACTACCAAATAAAATAGAAATTCAAAATTCAAATCTAATTAACCAAATCAAAACACCGCCAAATCGGAACCATATCATGGGACCGCCAGAGTCAAACGTGACGCCTCTCTACCGATAAACTCCGACGAAAGTCCCGTGGGTGCGCCGAGATGTTCTCATCATTCTCCCGTAGAGAGAACTCGACTGCCGAGT
>WHSE01000152.1:0-48009 GCA_012295165.1 Asparagus setaceus
GGGCCTCCACCCGCCCTATACTTTCGAAGAATTGGAAATCTGGTTCGGCCAAAGTTTGTGAGGAAGCGATGGATCGGATGATGGGCGATCCCTCGGGCTTCGTCATCGAAATTACGATAGTAAACCGGTATTTGGTTTCTTCTAGCGGTATTCACCCATTGCGGTTAGCTTCCTCGGTGGAAAAGGTATTCTCGGATGACCTTAGAATCGAGACTTGGCGTTTGGAGCCCGAAATAGGCGAATAATCGTCGAGCACCGCCTACAAGAGAATAAAGGGTTAGAATCATTTAGGAGAATATCTTGAAAAAAGAGTTATAAAGGCGTAGAACTCTTCTCGAAACCCATGAGATTGAGTCCGCGACCTTATAGAAGTATGCGATTTCATCCGTATTAAATACGGGAGAGCGATAAATATAGCAGCGTAATCAAGCGGCAATATATTCCGTTCTACGGCGGAAATGCGGTATGAAATCGCTCCGTTAATAACATCGAGCGGGTGATGACCAAGCAAAACCAATCTTTGAGCGTCAATCCCGAAGGAGAATCTCGGCTCTTCAATCGCCCAAAAGGAGAATGAAGCGGGGTCATAGCAGTGTCGTGTGAAAGGATGAGGCAAAATCTGCGGCGTCAATCCCGAAAGGAGGATTTGGTCTTCCCAATCATCTCACAAAGGAGAAGCGAAGCGGGGATACAACGCATATATATATGGCAGCGCCGCCGAAAGAAGGGCGTGCATTCCGTGCGTCGCGAGTTGATCGACTCCTCGGGCCGTGATCTTCGGCGACATCGAGCGCAAAAACACGGCGAAAAGTTAGATATCGCGGTCGAAAAATCAGCGGTCGACAGCGAAGCCCGTTTAGTCGGTCGTGGCTCATGGACCAGACCGAACCAGTGGTGCCGGCTCAACAGGGACCGACCATTCAGCGCCGACCGCCCGGCGGTGCCATACGCCCGGCAGCCTCAGCGCCCGTCTGGCGCCGGCCTGGCGGCCTTCTGCGGCGAGTCGCGGTATGCGCGCGTATGGTGTGGCGCCACCAGCGCCAATGGCCAGCCGGCGCCAGCCAGCGCCCGGCCGCGGCAATGCCGTCAGCACCGCCGCTGGCGCCGCCGTCGCCCTTTCCCTCGTGGCCAGCGTCGCCTGCCTAAGAAGAAAAAAAGGGGGAGAAAAGAAGAAAAATTTACAAAACCCTCGTACACATACCTCGTTGATCGAAGGAAATAAGGCAGTGAGATGAAAACAAGAGAGAGAGCAGTGACTGGAGTGGAAGAATAGGAGGAGTATGGGTATTTATAACAATCTCACACGGACCAATCCTCTTTGAATAAAGAGTCTATTTGGCAAAGTAGGAATTCTAGTGGAGCCCAAATCAATTCTAATTGGGACTCTAATCGGCCCTAATTAGGAGTCCTAATGGAATCTTATCAGGATGTCAAAATAGTGCCAATCAGTCCGTTGATTGGCTCCTACTCCCATGAAGCTTGGAAAAATTCGCGAATGCCATCATCGGCGCAAATCAATGCGTCGCTAATCTACTCAACTAGGATTACGGTATAAGCTGTTTCCTAAATTGTCGAGAAGTTCAGGAAGAATATTTTCACAAAAATATTCTTAGGGATAACTTCGATCATCTGAATTGCATCGGCGCGATCAGCGTTGCCCAATCCTACTCAACTAGGATTACAGTATAAGCTGTTTCCTAATTTATCGAGAAGTTCGGAAGAATATTCTCACAAAATATTCTTAGGGATAACTTCGATCGTCGCGGATGCATCGGCCGATCAGCGTGTTGCCCAATCCTACTCCAACTAGGATTACGGTATAAGCTGTTTCCTAATTTATGAGAAGTTCAGGAAGAATATTTTCAAAAATATTCTTAGGGATAACTTCGATCGTCGGATGCATCGGCGCCGATCAGCGGCGTGCCAATCCTACTCAACTAGGATTACAGTATAAAGCTGTCCTAATTTATCGAGAAGTTCAGGAAGAATATTTTCACAAAAATATTCTTAGGGATAACTTCGATCGTCACGAATTGCATCGACGCCGATCAAGCGTTGCCAATCCTACTCCAACTGGGATTAAGTATAAAGCTTTTCCTAATTTATGAAGTTCGGAAGAATATTCTCACAAAATATTCTTAGGGATAACTTCGATCGTCGCGGATGCATCGGCGCCGATCAGCGTGTTGCCCAATCCTACTCCAACTAGGATTACGGTATAAGCTGTTTCCTAATTTATGAGAAGTTCAGGAAGAATATTTTCAAAAATATTCTTAGGGATAACTTCGATCGTCGGATGCATCGGCGCCGATCAGCGGCGTGCCAATCCTACTCAACTAGGATTACAGTATAAAGCTGTCCTAATTTATCGAGAAGTTCAGGAAGAATATTTTCACAAAAATATTCTTAGGGATAACTTCGATCGTGCGGATGCATCGGCCGATCAGCGTGCGTGATCCTACTCCACTAGGATTACGGTATAAGCTGTTTCCTAATTTGTCGAGAAGTTCCGGAAGAATATTTTCACAAAAATATTCTTAGGGATAACTTCGATCGTGCGATGCATCAGCGCCGATCAGCGGCGTGCCAATCCTACTCCAACTAGGATTACGGTATAAGCGTTTCCTAATTTGTCGAGGTTCGGGAAGAATATTTTCACAAAAATATTCTTAGGGATAACTTCGATCGTCGCGGTTATCGGCCGATCAGCGTCGCCTAATCCTACTCAACTAGGATTACAGTATAAACTGTTTCTAATTTATCGAAGTTCGGAAGAATATTTTCACAAAAATATTCTTAGGGATAACTTCGATCGTCGCGGATGCATCGGCCGATCAGCGCGTTGCCCGATCCTACTCGACTAGGATTGGTATAAACTGTTTCCTAATTTGTGAAGTTCGGAAGAATATTTTCACAAAAATATTCTTAGGGATAACTTCGATCGTGCGGATTGCATCAGCGCCGATCAGCGCGTCGTAATCCTACTCCACTAGGATTCGGTATAAGCTGTTTCCTAATTTATAGAAGTTCGGAAGAATATTTTCACAAAAATATTCTTAGGGATAACTTCGATCGATGGTTACATCGGCGCCGGTCAGCAGCGTCGCCTAATCCTACTCAACTAGGATTACGGTATAAGCTGTTTCCCAATTTATCGAGAAGTTCGGAAGAATATTTTCACACAAAATGTTCTGAGAGCCTTTCGATCGTCTGCATTACATCGGCGCCGATCAGCGATTAAGCTAATCCTACTCAACTAGGATTGCGGTATAAGCTGTTTCCTAATTTATCAGTTCGGGAAGAATATTTTCACAAAAATATTCCTAGGGATAACTTGATCATCGAGAATTGCATCGGCCGATCAATCGTTAAGCTACTCTGACTAGGATTCGGTATAAACTATTTCCAAAATTTCAGCGAGGAGTTCACGGAGAATAAATCCATATTCTTAAGGATAACTTCGGTAACCTTAATTTCCTCACGTAATCTCCAGAGAGGGATAATCGATGAAAGTGAAAGTCATGTTGACATCGGATAATCATATCCCCGGCGTAGTTAAACCAACAACACCGTCATGATGGAGGAATTAGCAGTGATGGTTATGCGATTCCATGTATTAAACCACGATAGCAGCGTCGCCAACAAGGAGTTCGCGGCATCTGGAAAAGTCCGTTGGTTAGTCAAACAATAACCAACGACCACGAGTTACAAACAAAACTCACCCACCAGCTTGAATCAAGATAACAAGCGGTCGGACAATAAATCGGACACCGTGATCTTATCGAGAGATCCTACAAAGCTGGATGATCGAAAGAATCGAAGACTTGAAGCTATCTTTTGGGACCCTCGGTAGGCCGGTAGGAACCATCATGTCAAAGCATCGGACTCATTAAAATGAGGCGAGGCGGCTTTGGAGAATATCTGTAAGCGTTGAAAAATACTTACAAGATCCGAAACCAACTTCGTGGCGAGTCGGCGAATGACAACCCATCGAATGATCTTGAGCGTCGGATCGTTAAAGGCGAACTTCGACAGCGAACCCAGCGTCACAAAATACGGTTTAAACCGGACTTGAATGGGCGTCGGTTCGAGACCGTTGAGCGGGCGAACCAGAATTAGTCGGAATCAAATCTGAGGCGGAATCTAAGTCGGAGAAAGCCAAGTCGAGAGAAAGCGGCAAGCTTGGCGGAAAAAAGCCAGCCCAGCGCCGCAAACCACAATGGTAGAAACCACGCAACAACAAGTAGAGGTGCCTGACAAGTGGCGGTGCCCCTAAACCACCATGGTAGAGCCACCTCGACCAACTTGGCCGAGGTGAAACAAACAGTGGCCCGAGCCACGCCCATGCTATAAATGGGGATTCTCCTCACTTCAAGGGGGCTTGGTGGTGGCAATTTGGATTTTGGAGACTTTGAGGTGGGATTTTGGGGATTTGGGCGGGCTTCAGGTGGATTTTGGGATCTTTCAAGGCTTGGACTTCGAAGAGTTCTTGCGAGATCTCACAGTGCCGGTATACCGTTACGAGCAGCGAGCACAAGTTCAGTCAACGTCGGATCTTCAATCAAGGTAGCAGAATTGGGTCGAACTCTGAATACCCTCTAGATTAAGCGTCTTAATCTCGAGGATAGCGCGTGATTTCTCTAGTAGATCTCACCGCTCGGCGATCCTCTCGCCGTGAGTGTGATCCCCTCGGTAACCGTTTCCTTAGTGAAGCGAGCCTTTACATCTGTAGTTCGAACCGGGTCTCTACGGATCGGAGTTGCGGTGGTCCACGGACACAATAAGTCCGACACGGGCAAAGAACCCGCATAGCGAGGATCCGATATAGCGGGGATCCTCGTGTTTGTTCAAAGAGGATAAAAGTTGTAATCTTTTTGATTTTCATTGTAAGCCTTAAAATAAAAGCGATATTTCTCTTTGAATTTTTTGTAGGCCATGAAGTTTGTAAGCAAGTTCAAATCAATGACAATCATCCGACTTTTCACAGCGAACATCTCTCGCCATTGGTGAATAAGCGATCCTCTCCTTAGGTGGAATTGGAGACCCTTAAGTCTCGTTTCCCCGTGAAGCGAGCCCCTTCGTCTGTAGTTCGGGCAGGGTTTCCACCGGTCGGAATGCTTGATGGTCCATGGGCGATTCAAGTTCGGCACAAGCGAAGAAAAGACCCACCAAGCGAGGTCGTATAATAGAATCCGGCGTTTGTTGAGGAAAAAGTTATAATTTTTAGTTTTCATTTATGCATGCTTAAAATAAAGGCATTTCTTTTTTGAAGTTTGTTGTAGGCCCAAGAGGCGTAAGCAAGTTCAAATAACAATGAATAACAAAGCAACTTTCCCGCGAACATCTTTGGCGACCCGATGGGAGCACCTCCGAATCGGAGGTGAGTCGTGCATAACCAGATTCTTATCGGTGGAGGAAGAGGTCGAGTTTCGACCGAGGAGAAGTTCAGTACCTATCCTCACCCTCCTCGAGATCAGTTCCCCGCGCTCCAAGAAGGTCTCGGTGCAAGGAGGGCAGATGGGCCTCCGATGTAGAGCCCGGGGCCGAGTCACCCAGCTGCAGCGGTGGCGAAAAATCGCCGTCGAAATCGAGACTACGCGGCGATGAGATAAGCGCCCGATGTCTCCAGCGAGCAGCCAAGAGACAACAAAGCATGGCGGGCAAATCGCCAAGGCCGTGCAATCCATGGATGGGGTCGCTTCTGGCGGATCTAAGATCGAACTTACCTTGAGGCTCGGCCTCAGGGATCGGCAGTCCATCAAGCCCCATCCCGCGAGAGTGGTAGTGTCAGCGGAACGCTCCATGCCGAGGCGTATCAGGAGCGCCGCGCCTCCTTGCTGCGAGCACGAGCTTTAGTCACGGCGAGGCTCGTGAATTGAAGAAGGTGGTAAAGAAGCGTGACATACCACGAGGTTTGAGGCAGCCAACGGTGCTCCAACCCGGTATGCGGCTTCAAAGCTAAGATTGCTCCACTCCGTTCTGTTGTTGTTCGCGAGAAATTTAAAATTTGTAAAATAAATTATCCCTTCAATTGATTTTAAAGAAAGAATAAATACAACTCTCGAAATGCAATCTCTCTCTCTAAGCCGACTTAGATAAAAAATTACAAATTCCTCGATCGGTTGCCGATTTACAGAGGAATGATCAGCGGAGACCCTTCCCTTTATTTAATCTGGGTTCTTCCGCGGTAGCGGTGGGAGCTTGAATCTTGTATCCCGTTGACGATCCGATCTTGACTTCGTGGGGCGAGGTTGAAAAAGAACTTCGCGAGGAGCAAGTCTAAGAACTTCATAAAGCAAGTTTATAACTCGCGTGTTTGATAACTCAAGATATGAGTTTTGTAACTCTGCGAGTTTGTATGCCAAGCGAGCGAAGAGGCCAATCAAAGAAGCCTCCTCTAAGCCAACACATCCTCCAAAAAAGCCCATGTCGAGGGAAAAAGCCCCTTCCACTGGGCCTATTTATAGGGTTTAAAGGGTTATAGCCGACCCTATAATCGGCTCTAAATGAGGGTTAATGGCCCTCGGATCGTGCAAAAGATTTGGAACTGTTAAGATCGTGTTTGAGCGAGTCAAAGCGCATAGTTGGCGTTACGGGCAAGCCCGTCTGCGTTTTGAGCCGAGCAGCGAACGTTGTGTGTGCGTTTTGAGCTTCGAGCGAGCGAGCACGGGCGTGTGCTCCGGCGTTTGGGGCTTGAGCGGGCCATGTGCTCAGCGTTTTGGATTGAAGCAGACCATGTGCTCGCATTTTGAATTGAAGCGGGCCTATGCTCCGGCGTTTGGGCTTCGAGCAGCGGGCCATGTGCTCGCGTTTTGGATTGAAGCGGGCCCGTGCTCCGCATTTTGAATTGAAGCGGCCTTTGTGCTCAGCGTTTTGAGGAAGCCGAGCGGCCATGTGCTCCGCGATTTGGGGATTGAGCAGCGAGCTGCGGACCATGTGCTCCGCGTTTGGGGCTTGAGCGGGCCATGTGCTCCGTTTTGGATTGAAGCGGGGATAAGTCCGGCGTTTTTGCTTTGAAGAGATCAATACTTGTGATCTCTTTTCACAAGTTGTCAACTTGTAATCCTTGTACTCTGGAGACATTAACCGATTCTCCTTTGTTATCGTGAAAGTCGTCGACTTGTAACCTTCGCCGATAGTGTTTAGCGGATATTAGGCGTCTTGATAGAAATTTTTCTGACCTCTGAGGACCCCTCAAAGTTTTTGAAAGTTCGCGGTTGGTTGGGGCGAGCTTTGAATACTGGATATCTTCTTTGCTTGATCGAGAGGTAATGCTCCTCATTACGTCTTCAAAGAAGTCATGTTACGCTTTTGTCCATGCTAGTCATTAGTCTTGCATGGGTGACCTCCGGCGTTTTTGCTTTTAAAATCACGGGAGTGACCGTAGCGTCTTGAACTTTGCTACGTGAGGCGATCCTCGCGATTTGAAGTTGAAACCGGCTGGCCGCCGCGTGCGTGTTTAAAGCAGCGGTAGCGACCCTCGCGTTTTGTGTTGAAGCGGGGGTGGTCCTGGCGTTTTATGAGTAAAAGCGGGGATGAACCCACATTTCAACTAAGTCTTTTAGACTTTTCTTTAAGGTGCCAAAAGTATAGTGTTAACTTGGCATGCCTTTCATACTTGTTGTTTGAACAAGCTTTTGGGGACTTATCACTCTATCATAAAGAGTTGATAAATTGGTTTTATCATCGAGGTGAAATTTTTAACTTGATGATGATTTTTGAGGACTTATCGGCTCTATTGAAGAGAGTCGATAAGTTGATTTTATCGAGAGGTGTGGAGTTAACTTGATAAAGTTGGGTACTTGTGGTTTGAGCAAGATTTTGAGGACTATCGGCTCTATTGAAGAGAGTCGATAAGTTGATTTTATCGAGAGGTGTGGAGTTAACTTGATAAAATTGGGTACTATAATTTGAACAAGATTTTGAGGACTATATGCTCTATTGATGAGAGTCGATAAGTTTAGGTTTGTCGGGGGACAAAAAGACATGATTTGAACAAGGTTTAAGGCACGTGATGTGAACAAGGCTTCGTGGCTTGTGGTGTGAACAAGGCTTTGGGCTTGTAGTTTGAACAAGGCTTTGGGCTTGTGGTTTGAACAAGGCTTGGGCTTGTGGTTTGAACAAGGCTTGGGCTTGTGGTGTTAACAACTTTGGGCTTATGGTTTGAACAAGGCTTGGGCTTGTGGTGTTAACAAGCCGGGCTTGTGGTGTTAACAAGGCTTTGGGCTTGTGGTGTTAACAAGGCTTTGGGGCTTATCATCCTATTGGAGGATTGATAAGTTGATTGTCGAGAGGTGTGAGGTTAACATGACAGGATGCGTTGCGATTGGAGCAACTTTGTGGACTTATCATCTATTGGAGAGGATTGATAAGTTGGTTATCAAACTTCTGCGAGGATGTGTCTGATTTTGATAGGATTGTGTTGTAATTTGAACAACTTTGTGGATCTATCATTCTATTGGAAAGGAATGATGAGTTGATTGATGGGGTTTAGTTGTGATTTGAACAATTTTGAGGAACTTGTGGGGGATTGATAAGTTGATTATATCATCAGTATAGTGTTGACTTGATGAAGATGCGTTGCGTCGGACAACTTTGAGGACCTATCATCCTATTGAGGAGGATTGATAAGTTGATTGCGATTTAAGCAAATTTTGAAAAGTTCGCCTGCACGTGCGTGGCGTTGTGCTACGATGTTGAATCGTAGACTTTGTAGTCTTTTGAGGGCAAAGACTAGCAGGCAGCGTGTTGAGCGTTGACTTTAGGGTTATTGGCCAACCCCGACCATCAGCGGACTTGATGAGCCTTTACCGATTACCGTTTGAATCGGGCTAGCATCTGATTATCTAAATCCGTTACGCATGTGGCGTTGTGCTAAAAGAATAAAACTCTTTTAGGCAATGCTACGATGTTGAATCGTGAAGCCGTCTTTCTCACGGAATAGACTACGGTTGCATGTATTAGATGCGGCTTATCTACTTAGGTTTGAGATAAAATTCCCGAGTTTGAATGGGTGTCTCCTTCGATCGGTAGAAGACTAAACCCGTAGCGTGTGTGGCGTTGACTTACCCTACTTAGGATTCGGGATAAAATTCCCCACCCCTGTGAGGCGTGGATTGTGGTGTTATTAATAACAACCTTGAGGATTTATCGCTCTATTGAAGAGAGTCGATAAGGTGATTGTCAGAGGTGTTAGGTTAACATGACAAGGATATGTTGCGATTGAGCAACTTTGAACTTATCGCTCTATTGAAGAGAGTCGATAAGTTGATTGTCGAGAAGAGTCACCTTGCTAATAACAAGACGAGCTAATCTTAACTTTGTGGGGATTGCGTTGCGATGTGAGCAACTTTGTGGGCTTATCATCCTATTGGAGAGGGTTGATAAGTTGGTTGTCAGAGGTGTGAGGTTAACATGACAAGGATATGTTGCGATTGGAGCAACTTTGTGGACTTATCATCCTATTGGAGAGGATTGATAAATTGATTGTCGAGTGTGAGGTTAACATGACAAGGATGCGTTGCGATTGGGGCAACTTTGTGGACTTATCATCCTATTGGAGAGGATTGATAAGTTGGTTGTCGAAGGTGCATTGTTAACTTGTGAGTTATTCACGATTTGAAACTTTGTAGACTTATCATCCTATTGGAAGGATTGATAAATCGATTTTAGTGAGTCTTCTGTACGTTGAAGTGCTTACATTGTCAAAAGTGTTTTGTTAACTTGACAATATTTAGAATTTATTATTCTACTCGGAAAATAATAGATAATCAACCCCGATCGTAATTATTCTGAGTCGATACTAGCGAGTCTTGACCTCGCGATTTAAATGGGTCATCAATAGCAGTCTTGAGTGATCTCCTCCTCTTGACTTCAATCCTAGCAATAATTACTTGCCTGTGCATACAGGAGACTAGTTGTTTCGAGAGCGACATTTGGCAACCCCATTCGAGCTAGGAGATTGGTTTGTAAATTGTGCCGGCAGGTGTCAATCGAAGCGGTATGTCATACACATCGAGCATCGAAGAGCCATGCCGGAACCGTTCGGCGAAGACTTTGATAGGCTCTCCTCCTTTTGCTTAAGGGCAAGGAGAAGTAGCCAGGTGATTCCGTGTCATCTTCAAAGAATGCGTGGCCGGAAGAGTCTCTCTAAATCGCCCATTACGGATACATCTGCTGGCGGTTTAAGTGAACCATTCAAAGGCAACCCCTTGAGGTGCCATGATGAACAAGAGCTATTATGGCATCGTTTGACATCTCATTCGATCTGTGACTTAAAATGGTAGATGTGTTGGTTGGTGATCCGTGCGTTGAAAGTTTGTAGCGTCGGGATTTTGAATTTTGGAGGATAAGAATCGTATCCCATTACTGCGGGATCGATTCGACAACCCGATCTTGGAGCTCACACCTATTAGCCATAGCATTGGCGGGCTTCGGTTCTCGCATTTTTCCGATTGAGGACTTTGCTCGTTTTCGGCCTCTCCCCTTTTTAGAAAGGATTCTCGTGATGAGCTTCTTGATCGGAGCTTCATTCATTTTTCTTCGTTTTAAGGATTCACTCCTCCTCGTGATGATTTTGGTGAAGTGTTGAGTCATTATCGAAGTTGAGCTCTATCGCAACAAGTTGGTTTATCATATCTGAAGTTGATCGATGGACTCTTGTTGTGATCGCGGGGCCTCTTGCATCATAGCACGATACTCTTGAGCCTCTTCTTGAAATCTTGGCGGTCTCGAAGTCGTGTAGGCGGCTCACATGCTATGAAAGAACTAGAGGATTGAGATGCGATGGTGAATGCTCATCATCGGACTCAATTCCTTGACTGACTTGTGATAATTGGCCGGGTATGACTCTGTTGAGTCAGAGTATGTCGGTAAACTTCGTCGGTCATTCAAAGCCTCTTTCAAGTCGAGGACGATTTGCCTCAGCTCATTAGAGCTAGAGATTGACGATCTCCTACTCGATCTTGTTAGAAGTGACTCCAAGGTATTAGACCTCTGAAGCCTCCTTCGTGAGAATCATGGATTCGTGGACCAATGATATTTGTCAATTGGTCAAACACCGAACTTGGCGCATGTGGCGGCGTCGATATGCCGATGATTTGGCACTTGGAGCGAAGATGGCGTTTGAGCATTTGAGCGAGTTCGGACCAGCGTTTTAGATTGAGCAGCTAGGTCAGCGTTTGAATGCTTGGGCCAGGGGGTTGAGGGCCGTCGAGATAGGGAAGCGTGAGGTTGCTTGCAACCCATAGCGAGGTTGGCGTTTGAAATGAGCAGCGGGGTTGTGACCGCGTTTATAAATGAGGCGAGGTCGCGTCAATGGTGAAGCGAGGTTCGCGTTTGAAACAATGAAGCGAGGTTGTGACCGCGTTTATAGTGGGGCAGGATCGCGTGCAACTGACTGAGCGAGGTTGGCGTTTGAGCAATTGAGCGGGGTTGGGACCAGCGTTTTGGCTGAGCAGCGCCATTGAGGGTTCGTTCGGCTGGCTTCCTGCGAGGCCGTGTTCGGGCACATAACGAGCTTGCGTTACGTAAAAAGCGGCTTCGGGATCAGCGTTTTGGCTCCTAAGCCAGCGAGTTAGCGTTGGTTGGTCGATTGGCCGATCTCGGTACGTGTTCTTGTGGCGGCCTCCTTTTCGCTGATTTGAGGCTTTGCGGCGACATCACCATCTTCAGTCGAGGTTAGCTTGGCAAGCGAATGGGCTTTGGCCTCCTTAGAGCTTTGTGGATCTTGCGCGCAGCCTTGGGGCTAGGGATCAGGAGGAGAGTGCCTCCTCGAACTTGGCTTGTCGAACTCTCGGTCGGAGTTTCAGGTTGTCCCGATAGGCTTGGCGTCGGATTAGCGCCACTTCTTTCATCACGTGAAGCTATTCGTGAATTAGCCATCTTTTGTTAGCGAGAAATTTAAAGCTGTAAAATAAAGATTATCCTTCAATTGATTTTAAAGAAAGAATAAATACAACTCGAAATGCAATCTCTCTCTCTAATGACTTAGATAAAAAATTACAAATTCCTCGATCGGTTTGGATTACAAAGAGGAATGATCAGCGGAGACCCTTCCTTTATTTAATCTGGGTTCTTCCGGTGCGGTGGGAGCTTGAATCTTGTATCCGTTGGCGATCCGACCGTCTTGACTCGTGGGGCGAGGTTGAAAAAACTTCGCGGAGCAAGTCTAAGAACTTCATAAAGCAAGTTTATAACTCTAGCGTGTTTGATAACTCAAGATATGAGTTTTGTAACTTCTGCGCGAGTTTGTATGCCAAGCGAGAAGAGGCCAATCAAAGCCTCCTCTAAGCCAACACAACCTCCCTCAAAAGCATGTCGAGAGGAAAAAGCCCCTTCCACTGCAGAGCCTTTGGCTATTTATAGGGGTTTTAAGGGGTGTAAGCCGACCCTATGTCGGCTCCTAAATGAGGGTTAATGGCCCTCGGATCGTGCAAAAGCAGTTTGGAACTATTAAGATCGTGTTTGAGCGAGTCAAAGCATAGTTCGTTACGGAGCAAGCCTCGCGTCTGCGTTTGAGGCAGCGGGCCATGTGTGCAGCGTTTTGAAGCGAGCGAGCTGCGGGCCGTAATGCTCCGCGTTTGGGGCTTGAGCGGGCCATGTGCTCGCGTTTTGGATTGGCAGCGGGCCATGTGCTCGCATTTTGAATTGAAGCGGGGCCCTATGCTCCGGCGTTTTGGGCGAGCAGCGGGCCATGTGCTCGCGTTTTGGATGGCAGACGTGTGCTCGCATTTTGAATTGAAAGCGGGCCACGTGCTCCGCGTTTTGGGCTTCGAGCGGGCCATGTGCTCGCGATTTGGGAGTTGAGCGAGCAGCCGGCCATGTGCTCGGCGGGGCTGAAGCGGGCCATGTGCTCAGCGTTTTGGATTAAGCGGGGATAAGTCGCGTTTTGCTGAAGAGATCAATACTTGTGATCTCTTTTCACAGGATTGTCAACTTGTAATCCTTGTACTCACGGAGACATTAACCGATTCTCCTTTGTTATCGTGAAAGTCGTCATTGTAACCTTCATCGATAGTGTTTAGCGGATATTGGTCGTCTTGATGGAAATTTTTACTGACCTCTGAGAACCCCCTCAAAGTTTTTGAAAGTTCGCGGTTGGTGGGGCGAGCTGAATACTGGATATCTTCTTTGCTTGATCACGAGAAGGTATTGCTCCTCATTACGTCTTCAAAGAAGTCATGTTACGCTTTTGTCCATGCTAGTCATTAGTCTTGCATGGGTGACCTCGGCGTTTTTGCTTTTAAAATGCGGGAGTGGCCGTAGCGTCTTGAACTTTGCTTGTGAGGGTGATCCTCGCGATTTGAAGTTGAAACCGGAGGCCGCCGTACGTGTGTTTTAAAGCGGTAGCGCGACCCTCGCGTTTTGTGTTGAAGCGGGGGTGGTTCGCGTTTTATAGGTAGCGGGGATGAACCCACATTCCAACTAAGTCTTTTAGACTTTTCTTTAAGGTGCCAAAAGTATAGTGTTAACTTGGCATGCCTTTCATACTTGTTGTTTGAACAAGCTTTTGGGGACTTATCACTCTATGAAAGAGTTGATAAATTGGTTTTATCATCGGAGGTGAAATTTTTAACTTGATGATGATTTTTGAGGACTTATCGGCTCTATTGAAGAGTCGATAAGTTGATTTTATCGAGTGTGGAGTTAACTTGATAAAGTTGGGTACTTGTGGTTTGAGCAAGATTTTGAGGACCTATCGCTCTATTGAAGAGTCGATAAGTTGATTTTATCGGAGGTGTGGAGTTAACTTGATAAAATTGGGTACTTATAATTTGAACAAGATTTTGAGGACCTATCGCTCTATTGATGAGAGTCGATAAGTTTAGGTTTTGTGAGGACAAAATATGAAACACTGTGATTTGAACAAGGTTTAAGGCACGTGATGTGAACAAGGCTTACGTGGCTTGTGGTGTGAACAAGGCTTTGGGCTTGTAGTTTGAACAAGGCTTTGGGCTTGTGGTTTGAACAAGGCTTGGGCTTGTGGTTTGAACAAGGCTGGGCTTGTGGTGTTAACAAGGCTTTGGGCTTATGGTTTGAACAAGGCTTGGGCTTGTGGTGTTAACAAGGCTTGGGCTTGTGGTGAAAGGCTTTGGGCTTGTGGTGTTAACAAGGCTTTGGGGCTTATCATCCTATTGAAGGATTGATAAGTTGATTGTCAGAGGTGTGAGGTTAACATGACAAGGATCACGTTGCGATTGGAGCAACTTTGTGGACTTATCATCTATTGGAGAGTTGATAAGTTGGTTATCAAACTCTGCTGAGGATGTGTCAATTTTGATAGGATTGTGTTGTAATTTGAACAACTTTGTGGATCTATCATTCTATTGGAAAGGAATGATGAGTTGATTAATGAGGGTTTAGTTGTGATTTGAACAATTTTGAGGAACTTGTCTGGCAGGGAGGATTGATAAGTTGATTATATCATGGAGGTATAGTGTTGACTTGATGAAGATGCGTTGCGTCGAGACAACTTTGAGGACCTATCATCCTATTGAGGAGGATTGATAAGTTGATTGCGATTTAAGCAAATTTTGAAGTTAAGCCTGCGCGTGGCGTTGTGCTACGATGTTGAATCGTAGACTTTGTAGTCTTTTACGGAACAGAGACTAGCAAACAGGCGTGGCGTTGACTTTAGGGTTATTAGCCAACCCGACCATCAGCGGACTTGATGAGCCTTTACCGATTACGTTTGAATCGGGCTAGCATCTGATTTATAAAATCCGTTACGCATGTGGCGTTGTGATAAAAGAATAAAACTCTTTTAGGCTTATGCTACGATGTTGAATCGTGAAGCCGTCTTTCTCCGCGGGAATAGACTACGGTGCATGTATTAGATGCGGGCTTATCTCTGCAGGTTTGAGATAAAATTCCCAGTTGAATGCGGTGTCTCCTTCGATCGGTAGAAGACTAAGCCGACAGCGTGTGTTGGCGTTGACTTACCCTACTTAGGATTAGGGATAAAATTCCCCACCCACGTGGTGGATTGTGGTGTTATTAACAACCTTGAGGATTTATCGCTCTATTGAAGAGAGTCGATAAGGTGATTGTCGAGAGGTGTTAGGTTAACATGACAAGGATATGTTGCGATTGGAGCAACTTTGAAGACTTAAGCTCTATTGAAGAGAGTCGATAAGTTGATTGTCGAAGAGGTCACCTTGCTAATAACAAGGCGAGCTAATCTTAACTTTGTGGGGATTGCGTTGCGATGTGAGCAACTTTGTGGGCTTATCATCTATTGGAGAGGGTTGATAAGTTGGTTGTCGAAGGTGTGAGGTTAACATGACAAGGATATGTTGCGATTGGAGCAACTGTGGACTTATCATCCTATTGGAAGGATTGATAAATTGATTGTCGAGAGGTGTGAGTTAACATGACAAGGATGCGTTGCGATTGGGGCAACTTTGTGGACTTATCATCCTATTGGATTGATAAGTTGGTTGTCGAGGTGCATTGTTAACGGCGGGATTGTGTTACGATTTGAGCAACTTTGTAGACTTATCATCCTATTGGAGAGTTGATAAATCGATTTTGGTGGTCTTCTGCGCGTTGAAGTGCTTACATTGTCAAAAGTGTTTTGTTAACTTGACAATATTTAGAATTTATTATTCTACTGGAAAATAATAGATAATCAACCCCGATGTAATTATTCTAGGTCGATACTAGCGAGTCTTGACCTCGCGATTTAAATAGGGTCATCAATAGCCGGTCTTGAGTCAGTCTCCTCCTCTTGACTTCAATCCTAGCAATAATACTTGACTGTTAGCCAGGAGACTAGTTGTTTCGAGGACGATTTGCAACCCCATTCGAGCTAGGAGATTGGTTTGTAAATTGTGCCGGCAGTGTCAATGAGCGGTATGTCATACATCGAGCATCGAAGAGCCATGCCGGAACCGTTCGGCGAAGACTTTGATAGGCTCTCCCTCCTTTTGCTTAAGGGCAAGGAGAAGTAGCGGTGATTTCGTGTCATCTTCAAAGAATCGTGGCAGGAAGAGTCTCTCTAAATCGCCCATTTACGGATACATCCTGCTGGCGGTTTAGTGAACCATTCCATTCAAACCCAACCTTGGGGTGCCAATGAACAAGCGAGCTATTATGGCATCGTTTGACATCTCATTCGATCTGTGACTTAAAATGGTAGATGTGTTGGTTCGGTGATCCGTGCGTTGAAAGTTTGTAGCGTCGGGATTTTGAATTTTGGAGGATAAGAGAAGTATCCCGTACTGCGGATCGGATCGACAACCCACGATCTTGGAGCTCACACCTATTAGCCATAGCATTGGCGGGCTTCGGTTCTCGCATTTTTGATTGAGGACTTTGCTTTCGTTCGGCCTCTCCTTTTAGAAGAGGATTCTCGTGATGAGCTTCTTGATGGGAGCTTCATTCATTTTTCTTCGTTTTAAGGATTCACTCCTCCTCGTGATGATTTTGGTGAAGTGTTGAGTCGACTATCGAAGTTGAGCTCTATCTGCAACAAGTTGGTTTATCATATCTCGAAGTTGATCGATGGACTCTTGTTGTGATCATGAGGGCCTCTTGCATCATAGCGATACTCTTGAGCCTCTTCTTGAAATCTTGCGGTCTCCGTCGTGTAAGGCAGCTCACATGCTCTATGAAGAGGATTGAGATTATGCGATGGTGAATGCTCATCATCGGACTCAATTCCTTGACTTGTGATAATGGGGTATGACTCTGTTGAGTCGGTATGTCGGTAAACTCCGTCGAGTCATTCAAAGCCTCTTTCAAGTCGGGGGACGATTTGCCTCGGCTCATTAGAGCTAGAGATTGACGATCTGCCTACTCGATCATGTTAGAAGTGACTCCAAGGTATTGACCTCTGAAGCCTCCTTCTGTGAGAATCGTCGTTCGTGGACAAATGATATTTGTCAATTGGTCAAACACCGGCTTGGCATGTGGCGGCGTCGATATGCGATGATTTGGCACTTGGAGCGAAGATCGCGTTTGAGCATTTGAGCGAGTTGGGACCGTTTTAGATTGTGAGCGCTAGGTCAGCGTTTGAATGCTTGGGCCGGGTTGAGACCGGCGTCTCGGGATAAGGCGTGAGGTTGCTTGCAACCCCCACGAGCGAGTTGGCGTTTGAAAAATTGAGCAGCGGGGTTGTGACGCGTTTTATAGTGGAGGCGAGGATGGCGTGCAACCTTGTGAGCGAGGTTGGCGTTTGAGCAATTGAAGCGCGGAGTGACCAGCGTTTTATAGTGAGGGCGAGGATCGGCGTGCAACCGGTGAGCGCGAGGTTCGCGTTTGAGCAATTGAGCAGCGGGGTTGGGACCAGCGTTTTGGTATGGGCAGCGCTGAGGGTTCGCGTTCGGCTGGCTCGCGAGGCGTGTTCGAACACAAGCGAGCTTGCGTTACGTAAAAGCAGGCTTCGGGATCGCGTTTTGGCTCTAAGAAGTTAGCGTTGGTTGGTCGATTAGCCGTCTGAGTGTGTTCTTCGGCGGCGGCTCCTTTTCGCTGATTTGAGGCTTTTGCGGCGACATCACCATCTTCAGCGTCGGGTTAGCCGCCAAGCGAATGGGCTTTGGCCTCCTTAGAGCTTTGTGGATCTTCGCGCGGGGCTAAGGGATCGGAGGAGAGTGCCTCCTCGAACTTGCGATCGAACTCTGATCGAGTTTCAGCAGTTGTCGATGAGCTTGGCGTCGGATGCGCCACCACTTCTTCATCTGTGAAGCTATTCCCAGTAGTCGCCATCTTTTGTTGAGAAATTTAAAATTTGTAAAATAAAGATTATCCCTTCAATTGATTTTAAAGAAAGAATAAATACAACTCTCGAAATGCAATCTCTCTCTCTAAGCGACTTAGATAAAAATTACAAATTCCTCGATCGGTTGCCGATTTACAAAGAGGAATGATCAGCGGAGACCCTTCCCTTTATTTAATCGGGTTCTTCCGCGGTAGCGGTGGGAGCTTGAATCTTGTATCCGTTGGCGATCCGGCCGTCTTGACTCGTGGGGCGAGGTTGAAAAAGAACTTCGCGAGAGCAAGTCTAAGAACTTCATAAAGCAAGTTTATAACTCTAGCGAGTTTGATAACTCAAGATATGAGTTTTGTAACTCTGCCGCGAGTTTGTATGCCAGCCAGAGGCGAAGGCCAATCAAAAGCCTCCTCTAAGCTGACACAACCTCCCTCCAAAAGCGGCCAATCGAGAGGAAAAAGCCCCTTCCACTGCTTAGAGCCTTTGGCTATTTATAGGTTTTAAGGGGTGTAATGACCCTATAATCGCTCCTAAATGAGGGTTAATGGCCCTCGGATCGTGCAACGGTTTGGGCTGTTAAGATGCGTGTTTGAGCGAGTCAAAGCGCGGTTCGGCGTTACGGAGCAAGCCTGGCGTCTGCGTTTTGAGCTTGAGCAGCGGCCGTGTGTCGCGTTTGAGCTTGAGCAGCGGAGGCATCGCGTTTTGAGCCCAGGCGAGTGCGAGCCCGTGCTCAGCGTTTGGGGCTGAGCAGCGGGCCATGTGCTTCCGTTTTGGATTGAAGCGGGCCATGTGCTCGCATTTTGAATTGAAGGAGCCACATGCTCCGTTTGAGGCTTGAGCAGGCCATGTGCTCAGCGTTTTGGATTGAAGCAGCGGGCCATGTGCTCCGCATTTTGAATTGAAGCGGGCCACATGCTCAGCGTTTGGAGCCGAGCGGGCCATGTGCTCCCGCGTTGGGGTTGGCAGGCTGCGAGACCATGTGCTCGCGTTTGGGGCGAGCAGCGGGCCATGTGCTCCGCGTTTTGGATTAAAGCGGGGGATAAGTCGGCGTTTTGCTGAAGAGATCAATACTTGTGATCTCTTTTCACAGAATTGTCAACTTGTAATCCTTGTACTCTGGGAACATTAACCGATTCTCCTTTGTTATCGTGAAAGTCGTCGACTTGTAACCTTCATCGATAGTGTTTGCGGATATTGGGCGTCTTCGGTAGAAATTTTTTACGGCTACTGTCCGGCTTAAGCGAAGGCTTCGGCGTTGCAAATTCGGCCAAAGTCCAAGTCCGGCAGAGCCTCAAAGTTAAAGGTATGCGTATCGAAGCGTTGGTGGCCGACTCGCCGCCCCACGCTGAACCAACTATCAAGGATCGTACGGGTCCTCTGAGAGAATCCGGGTCACTCCTCATGTAGGAGGTGGCACCCGCTCAACAAGGACAAGAAGACTCCTCTGACCCCTCTATCGGTTGAAAGTCGAAGTCAGAAAGTCTGGCGAGCTTCGCTCACATGGCGAAAGTCAAGCCGAGTCACTTTGGTAATTCTCGGAAGGCGGCTTTGATGCGATGGCGGCGGCGTTATTAGAGGATCGTGGAGACATCCGTCGAGTTGCCGGTACTCATCTTGAAGCGTACGTACTCTTGTCGCGGTCGAAGAAATCTCGAAGGGCTCCCCAAAAACACCGTCATGTTTGTGCTCAAGCTCATCAAGGCAGTCCTCTCGAGTGCAATTGCCATCGAGAAACCCGAGAAAAGTATCGGTCTTCGAGGCTTAGCACCACAGCGAGACCTAGGTCAAAGCGACTCCATGAAGGATGACATCGAGGATGAGGTGCGAGAGGTCACTAATAACAGGCAAAGAACCGTCGTCGCGGGCTATTCCAGCGCGCTCATAGCGGTTAACTTCGTTTCGGTCGGGACTATCCGGCGGTCGGTCGACAAACTTCGAAAAGGATACCAGGAGGATGATCGTCGGATATTGGCTCGCAATTGCCTCACGATCATCTTTATCTAGTGAAGGGCCCCGCTTATGATGATGAGATCAAGTGGCTAAAATGCTAGGCGAAGCGTTGAATAAGCAGGGAAAACTTCAAGTTAGAAATGGAGTTGGCCATCACGGGCGATGAGAGAAATGCATGACCAACAGATCAAGCCTTAACAAAACATCGAGGTGAATCGAGTTAAGCGCGCTCGGCGTCGATCAAGATGGCGATTGGACCGGGAGGAAGCACAAGAGGATGATAACCCTCTGAACCCGCAGCGCTAGACATAACGTGAATCTGGCAGGCCGAGAAGATCAAAGACCTCGAGAGCAAAATCAACTCATTGATTTCCGCTCAAGAGGTGAAGAAACAGTATTCCTACATAGGGAGTGGGAATCAATCCGTGCGATCTAAGTTTAATTTAATAAACTTCACACCGTTTGTGGGAAGGGTTCCCTTGACACTTGATTTACTTCAAGTGCACCGAGTTATTCCGACAATGAGCCCACGATGGTTCGGTCATTCGTTGGTACCGCCGGTACGCGCCGATTGGTACCGCCGTCTCAAGCGAGGCATTCACGGTGGGGCGACATGGTCTAACTTCCTCACCAATTTCTTCGGCGGCGATACGAAGTATCGTCGGGACATTACTCGGCGAAGCGAAGGGCCGGACTGTGGATATTTTTGTCAAGCGATTAGGAACAAGGCAATGAGCTGCGGGATCAATATGAAAGAGTTCATCCCGGACCTGCCACAACAACTTGTCGATAGGCGTGCTTTCGAGCAATGGGGACAGCACCATCTATAGCGTGGAAGGATTTGAAAGTTCGTGGCGAGCAAGGCGAAAAGATTCCTCAAGAGGAAAAAGCGGAAAGAGGCCGGTAGGCAATGAAGCTCGCGTAACTTTGTCCCGCGGCAAAGGAAAGAAGCGAGGCCAAGGCGGTTCGCGAACAAAGCGTTCAACTCCAACCCGGCGGCGGCAGCAGCAACAAGCGCCGCCGCAGGCACAATCCGCAGTGGCAACGGGGCCGCGAAGCGAAGGCCTCGAGGCAATTCACGAAGTCCTATTCCTTTAGGGGACGATGATATTCGGTCTCATCAAGTATCTGTGGAGAATAACAAGATCAAGCTCCCTCGATTGAGAATCAAGAAGGCGATGAGGCAACGACCAAAGAATGCTTGCGTACCATAGGCGGTTCATCACCCTAAATCTGTTGCCTTAAGGATAAAATCAGGGCCTTAATTGATGTAGGGGTCATCACTATAAAGCCGCCCAAAGAAAGAAATCGGGGCAAATCACGGTGTCCAGTAAGCTTTGGGTCGGTGCCATTGACATGGTTTGAACCTAAACCGGTGGTCAAAGTCGCAATGAAGGCGGTGAATGGCGACCCACCAACAGCGCCGAAAGGACTTGTATCATTATCACGACCCCAAATGGCGAAGTCGTGGATCCACAGACCTACTTGAAGATGAGTAATGGGTAGCCTCTTCTTCATTGAAGAAAAGTCAAAGCGGAAGGAAAGGCATGCGTACTACTTCCGCCAGTCAGGAGAAATGAGAGAGGTGGTAACATTCTGGCCGAAGAGGAACTGAAATAGCGCCACCAAGCGGACATGAGTACAAATACAAGTACGGAAGTCCCGACCAAATGCATTTGTCGGTACAGGGAATACCGGCAGTTCCGCTCACTCAGCGCAGAAAGCGCAGCAGCAGTGGCTACCAAAGAAGCCGATGAAGCGGCCACAAGAAGTTCGGCTCGAAAGCGATCTCGGTTCAGATTAGAAGAGACAAGCGGGAAGCTCCATATGTAAACCGGCGTTATGGCCCAATTGGCTAATATTCGCAAGAATCACTCTTCTGCAGTACATTGCGGTTGTCAAAGACAAGAAGCTCTTCAAAGCCACGGCGGTCGAGAGTCTTCCTCACCCGGATTAGCCCGAGTCGGAAAAGTCGGTGACAATCTGACTTAGCATTTCTAAACACTTCCCGCATCACTTTTACAAAGGAGGATATCGAGGCGAGGAATTCCAAGCGATAGGCGCTATACTTCACGGGTATATTGGCTCTAGTGAAGTTAACGGATCCAAGTCGATCGGGTTCATTTGTGAGCATCATGCCCTGCGCCTCATGTATCATCTTGGAATCCTGCGATGGTGGCGTCAGCGAACACGATGATCACGGTTTAACACCGGGTCTCCGGCTTGGTAAAATCGGATAAAGTCCAAATGGGGACTTAAAGTCGAAGTCACTGCTATGTGATTGGCCTGAGAGACTTCCTATAACTTATTGTTGGAGTGGACCTTGGATCCCACGATAGCGTTATAGTCCCATCTACTCTTCATCGATGTCTCAAATATGAACCACGAATAATGAGTCAAGGCGGTGGTGGCGGACAAACAACGTTTAAGGGGATGGAGAATTATTTCGATTCTCTCCTCTATAATGAGTCAGCGAATCATCGGCCCAAGCCGGACAGCGGTGAAGAAGGCGTCAGAAGTCGGGCTTGGTTATAGTGGTGGTTTTGTTTTAAATGACATTGTACCTTGTAATCAATCTTGGCGATGAAGAATCGTCGGATGAACATTATAATGGCAAATTGCGATGATTCAATAAATGGCGATTTAGAGTATCCCTTCTTTGAATGATGTGATAGCGAGGTTTATACAACAATCGAGTTTCACCTACCAATTCGGTCATCTTGCTTTACACAAAAGCGGTTCAGAGACTCCTTTGGGACAACACTTCGTCATCCGCGAAGATCAAGTAGTGAAAAGACTTGGTTTTACGGAAAAGGAGATGCAATTCAAGCGAATCATTTCTTAGAAGATAGAAGATGACAATGGGCCTATCCTACACATTCGGATATAGTCGAAAGCAGGTATCATGAAGAAGTGGGGTATAACTTGACACAAGGGAAGGTCTATATTTTGGGGCGAGGTCCTCGAGTCCCTCCCAGCGGCATATGTCCCAAGAGGGAAGGGATAACTACTATGCCTTTAGAAGGTTGGGATCTGAATCCTCCTCGAGAAGATGAATGCTCATGGTGATTGATAATAATCCAGATGAGGCGAGACGGACGTCACGATTCTTGACAGGATTAGACACGGCCTCGGAGAAGCTTTCAAGGCTTTGATGTCAAATATATGGTTCACGATCGATCCTGCTACTATTGAGGATGATGAAGATATGCCAACATGGGAAGACCCATGGATCCATCAACTCAAAAGCGGTTTGGGGATAGGTCGAACAAAGAGAACCCACTAAGGGCGAGGTAGTCGGGTTAATATGGGTGGCGAAGAGCATCCTAAGCTCATGAACATCGACAATACTCTTCCCTCGAAGAGAAGGAAGAGTTGATCGCCCTAATCGGAGTATATCGATGTATTAGCACGGAGCTATGAGGACATGCGGGGACTTCGACCTAATATGACAACACATAGCCTCAACATCGGATGTCAAACTGTCAAGCAACGCAAAGATGGTTTAGATCCACAGAATCTTAGAACAATCGTTGGCGAAGTGAAGAAACTCATAGAATCGGGATTCATCAAGGAAATTCAACATCCGGTTGGGTGGCGAATATAGTCGGTCATGAAGAAGAATGGTTCGATTAGGATGCAGTAATGCGACTCTGAGACACGAGCAGCTGCTTTCGAAAGATGACTTTCCTCTTCCCATCGCGATGTCATAGTCGACAATACGTGTGGATTTGAAAGAATGTCATTCATGGATGGTTTCTCGGTTACAATGGATCAAGATGCACCTCGATGATGCGAACACCGCGGCGTTGAGCGCCCATCGGTATATATTGCTACGGTCATGCCGTTCGGCCTCAAAATCTTGGCGCCCGCATACCCAGTGACGACTAAGATTTTCGGGATCATCTTGGAAAAGCGGTCGAATGCTCGTCGGCGACTTGGTGCGTGAAAAGCGTGACAAAGTCACATCAAAGATCTTAGGGCGGTATTGAGCTCATGCGAACCCATCGATTAAAATGAATCTGCCAAATCCTTCCTTGGAATGTCGGTGGCAAGTTCCTCGGCTTTGTCGTCACTAATAAGGGCATCCCGTCGATCGACAAAGTGAAGGCGATTCAAGAGTTGCAACCTCCTAGAAATCTGAGAGAACTTCGAGGGGTTACAAAGCGATTGGCGTACATCCGGCGGTTCATATCGAACCTATCACAGGAAGTGCCAACCATTTTCTAAGTTGAACAAGAAGAGTATCATTTATTTGGGATGGCGGCTTGTCAAAAGGTATTTGAAGAGATTAAGTCGTATCTCTCTAAACCTCTGTTCTTGTCGCACAAAGTCGGAAGCCGTTCTTGATTACATCAAGGCAGCGGATCACTCGTTAAGCGCCTTACTCACGCGGGGCGGCGACAGCGGTCCGCGAGCGGCGGATGTATTACGGCGAACATTAGTGGTCTTTGAGTCTCGATATCAATGGTTGAAAGCGGTGCCTTGCATTAGTGTTCGCAATTGAAAATCGTCACTATTTAGTCGGACAAGCGATTTATGTTATCTCTAGCGTAAACCGGTCGAATATTTATGACCGATCGGCCTCAATGAGTTGGCGTTTGAAATGGGCCTTGCTCTTGTCCCAATATGACTTGCACTTCAAACAACAAAAGTCGGTCAAAGGACAAGCGATTTGCGATCTCTTGGTACCCGACCCGACAACGGGCCTGTTGAGCTATATGATGATCTTAGAATGAAGTCCACAAGTCAACACTACATCGCACCAACAAATATGGCGTGTATTTTGGCCAGACTTCGGGCTACTAATGTAGCAAGTGCCCGGATGTTCTAAGATTTTAGCCGGTCGGGGTTGTCTTGATTTCCCGGGGAATCATGTCATGCCCGTGTTTATTCACTCGAACCTTGCTCTAATAGCGTGGCGAATACAATGCGTTACTTATTGGACTTAGTTTCACCAGGCTGGGGTCGAATATCTCGAATGCGGCGATCGCAATTGATAGTTAAGTAGATCCGGTGACTACGAAGTTAGGAACCACGATCAGTCCCCATCATCGGTAGCGTTGAAATGGCGACTTCGTTTGAAGAGTTCTTCATCGAATATATCCTGCGCCTCCAAAGCGGCTTACGCGGATGCCTTGGCGGCGTTAGTTGCGTTAGCACAACCTTAGAGACCGAGCAACTAGTTCACGGTCGGGACTCATCGACTTTTGTCGATATATGATGAGGTACAAAACGAAGGGAGTAGTTGAAAGAGGCATATCACCCAAACCAAATTGGAGCCTCGAGATTGGCTTTCTATCATCGACTACGTCTTGCGGTGATACGCTAGAAGGCGTGAGGGAGAGAATCGATCCGTGAGCTCCGATTCTTTACGACACGGAGACAGGATGTTATATCGTAGAATGCGATGGTCTTTACTCCGTGCACGATGGGAAATAAATGATTACCTCCTAGGTTGCAAGTATACAACCTTTATCAAGTTATAGTATATAAGATTATCGATCCCACGAGGAACGGGAAAGTAGGAGGAGTTTTGCTCAAGTTTTGGTTCTCAAATTATGCGCGCGACAATTAGGAGTTTATTAAAATAAAATGAAAATGAGAAAATGGTGAAAGTGGATGTGGAGAGGTTAGAGAGAGTGGATTGTGGATTATGTGCAAAAGAGGAGAAAATAAAGTTGAGAGTGTGGTGGTGGTTATATGCACATAATAACAAAACTAAGTTTGAGATTATATGCACATGGAGGGAATATGAGATTGAGAGAAAATAAGTGCAAAATAAAAACAAGATTGAGAGAGAGAGTAAAGGAAAATCAAAATCAAGAATAAAGAAAATAACAAACAAATGGAAAACAAGGATAAGTGCAAAATCAAGAATGTAAAGTATGGAGGATTAGTTAAAGATATGAGGAATCTAGAGTAGATCCCTTAGCTTATCTCAATCTCGAGTGTGTTGGATTTGTTAGCTAGTTTCAAACAATCTCTAGGGATCCCACAAATATTGGCTCCACTTAGAAAAGGTAATTCCCTAGAGGTTCTAGCCTCAAGGTGAATTAAAAAAAAATCTATTCTAGAAAGTAAATACAAAGAATTAAATACATTGCATGAAAGTAAATTGCATGGAATTAAATTGCATGAAAGTAAATTGCAAGAAAGTAAATTGCATGAAAGTAAATCTATTCTACAAACAAGAAAATAAAGAAGAAAATGAAAAAAATAAAATAGAAACCTGACAACTCTGATCTTAATCTAATCCTCCTTTTGGTCCTTGGATTAGAAGAAGAGAAATTGAAGAGGTGAAACATTTCATTTATTGTGTAACAAAAGTTACAATTTTGGAAGGTCTTCTCAATTAAGAGTGACCCTCCTCTCCAAATGGAGTTTTACAAAATATTTCACTCTCAAAACACTTTCGCCTTCCCTATTTATAGCCAATGAGTTGATGTGAACCATTAGATCAAACCTAGCCAAAAGGAAGAAATCCACCATTGTCACGAATCACATTTGGGAACCGATCGGTTAGCGATCGGTTATAACCAATGGGTTAATAGGTTGGTCAACGATTGGTTCCCAAGAATTTGTCTTTTCTTGATTTTCTTCACGAATTTCTCTTGGATCAATTTGGTATCTTGGGCCTTGGTTTGTCTTGATTGGGCTTCAAATATTGGTAGAAATTGAAGAATTTGAGTCATTTGGGCTTTTATTCATTATTTCTTTATTAGCTGCAAAATAAGATAAAAATAATTATTAGTAATATCGTTATTCATATAACATAGGTAATAAGGGTATAAAAATGTAATTAAAATGTGATAATCAAATACCCACACTAAACTTTTGCTAGTCCTCTAGAAAATAAAAAGAAACCTAACTCACTTTCCGAGGAATGTAGGTTATTGCAGCATAAGCTTTTAAACCCTAGGTTACCCTAGTGGAAGAGTTGTAGTCTCGTGAGGGTTTGCGATGAATATACCCACAAAATTCAGTCAACTTGCCAATTTAAAGAAGTTAATAAAATAATTAATTCATTTGATATCTTCAAACATTCCAATTGAAGTTGGTTAATACTCAAGAAAGCGTTTTTATCATAACTCAATGTAATTTTCTTAAGAAAATCCTTCCATTATAGTTATACAAAACTAAGTTTAACTCAAAATTTAATTTAAAAGTTTTGAAAAGGACATGATAACCCTTTGTTTTAAACAAACTTCAAGTCTTTTAATCCATTTTATTTTTCAAGAACATATACAAATATAACTATATACAAAAACATGGTTAGTATGATTTTTTTTTTTACTCTTTATTCCTTGGTGGTTTTGTTCTTTTAATCGGACTTTCTAAGTGACCATTTAGCGAGTTTTGGGCCAATGAATCCCAACCCAATTGGGCTTAGGTCATTAAGCATAGAAATACTCCTCGGGCTTAATTACTCGGTCAACTTAGGCTTAGTAAAATAGAACCACCAATGATTTTAAGAGAAATTTTTCTTCTATTTATTAAGTTAGTATAATATATATGTGTGTATATGTATATATATTCGAACAATATTTGGATCAAGACAACTTGAAAAATTATTTTCAACTCTAAGTTAGGCATGCAAAATTTCATTACTTTATTTAAAATCTAAGTTACAACTTAAGTAAAGTATACTACTTTGAAAATTATTTCTTAAGAAATTTATTTGGAGTTATCATAAAAGGTAAACTTGAGTATAGAACCAACTAAGGATTAGAAGACTTAAATTCTATCAAATTGATCAATTATTAATCAACTCTATTAAGTTAGCAAGTGACTTTTTTTTTTATGAGAAGAGGAAAAAATGACATAAAAAATGGTAAGAAGAGGAAAAATGACTAAGATAAAGAGCAAAATGACTAATTCCCACCCCACACCTAAATTTTGCATTGTCCTCAATGCAAATTCTATATGCACAAAGTAAAAGCAGATAAGCATGGAAGCACTTACCTTTGTTGATTAGACTTGAACAATGATAAAATTCTGTAATTACCTTTGGTATGAGAAGGTGAAGTCAAAATTTATTCTCTCTTTTTTTTTTTTTTTCATATGTTTATTTTTATTATTATTATTTTTTTTTTTGAAAAGAACAAGAAACTCTCACATGAGAGAAGAATAAATTCTTTTTATTATTATTGTGGGACAAAAAGTAAAAATGTAGAATAAAAGATAAAACATGAGAAGCTCACATTCTACATTAAATCCTACCTTATTGCTGAAAATTCTACCCCGAAATTTAAAGAATTTCAAGATGATATAATCAATGATGTTCTCAAATTCTGAAAATTCCATGGTTTGCAATGTGTTTTGCAACAAATTAAGGTAGGTCTTATTGGTGTTATGCATTTTGAACTTAGATTTTTGATTAATGAAAATTTGACATTTTGGTTGCTCTTCCAAAAATCTAAGCTCATCAGAAAAGAGTTCTTCGAATGTTGCATTCAAGAGGCATGTATTCAACACGTTTCCTCATTTTGAAAAATAAAACACGAATTTTTAGGATTTCCGGTTCCTCATGAAAGATTTCCTCAAAACTAATGTCGATTCATTCTCTACTTGTTAAACTTTCTTGGGCGTAATTGATTTGAAGGTGATTATCAATATTATTTCTGGATTGAAAATATTAAGTTCAGCGATCGATTCCCAAAAACGACTTCATGTGACCAGTTCTCGAGTTGATGAGAGCATTAGAAGTGGCTAAACGGTCTTCCTAAGATCCGCGGTATCGTCCTTTGGGATTGGAAGCGGGTTGCGTTTCGGGACTCTGAAATCAACGGAAAAATGAAGTCTCCAACCTTTATCAATACATCGTTATTTCACCCATAGGGACCTTAGCAGTCTATCGATAGCGAAGTGTGCATCTAGTTGGCTTGAGTTCCCCGACACCTAGTTGTTGGTAGATCGAATCTGGAAGCAAGTTGACCGGCCCCTAAGTCCAAAAGCCTTATCGATCTGAGTATTACCAATGATACATGGGATGGTAGGACAACACGGATCCTTATGTTTCAATGGTACGGACTTTGAGAGGACTTCGCGATATTGGCGGCAGAAAGACTTTCTTTGGAACATTTATTTGCCTCTTTTGGTACATAATTCCTTTAAAAATTTGGCATAAGAAGAATTTGTTCAATGACATCTAAAGAGGAATGTTGACCTTAACACCTTGAAAGTCTAGAATTTCTCCCACGAGGAGTGCTTCTAGGCTTTCGATTATAAGGAGAGCTGGTTTAAATTGATTAGACTACGGTTAAGTTCGGGTTAAGGGTCGATGAAGGGTGTGATTTCTCGAAGAGAGAATTTGTTACGGTTCAAGGGTTTCACTTAGAGGCATTCTAACACGATTATCGACACATCTACGTGGTAGTAGATGGATTGTTCATTCACTTCAGTATGTTGAACTTGATCCGTGTCCCGGGTTGGGCGGGTTGACTTCGGAAAAGTTCCTTTCTCTCTCTCACTCATGGCATTAGCTAGTTGACCAAGTTGGGTTTCTAACCTAGCTATGGCTTGAGTGTTGGAAATAGTTGCCAGTTGATTGCATAAAGGAATTCAGCGTGTTTGATGTTTGAGTCAATAAGTTAGAGTAGTGCGTGTAGAGGTTTTAATCAAAGTTTCTAGACCCTTTTCGAACATTAAGGCGTTTATCATGATCAACAATTTGAAGTGTGATTTGCAATTGGTGATGAGAAGACTGATTTTGAAATGATGGATTCGGTTGTTGATAATTTAGAGGCGCATTGCCCTAGAAATTGTTGGGTTGAAGAGAGTGAAATTTTGATTGCGGAGTAGTTTCCACGTTCCATGCAAAGTTAGGATGATTTCTCAACTGGATTGTAGGTTGGAGAAAATGAATCATACAGGAGGCATTGGAATCACGGCGTTTATCGACCTAGTGGTAGGATCCTAAAAGAGGACATTCCTCGAGACATGAGATGGAAATGAGGCAGTTATGACAACTTAGAAAACTTGGTTGATTTGGCTGGAGCTCGTTCTTTGACTTCTAAAGCTTCTAACCTCACATGATTGTAGCCATCTTTGCTTGAGGCTATGTTAGTTTCTAAGGAAAGACCTTTGGTTTTGGGTTGGGCCCGATGAAACACGGTCATCACAATGTTCCCATGCATGGTTTTCTCGGATAAACTCTCTAAAAGTCCCAAGCTTCATCGGCATTTTTCTTCATGAAATCCCCTTGGCACATTGACTCTAAGGAAGTTTTGAAGAATAATCCAATCCTTCATAAATGATTTGGCATAATCGCCATTTTGAGACCATGGTGAGGACATTGGATAAGAAGATCTTTAAATTTGTCAAAATACTTCCAAAAGGTTCTCACAGGACAATTTTAAAATTTTGAATCTGTTTCTAAGCTTGATTGTTTTGTGGATAGGAAAATTTTTGAGAAAAGCATTACAAATTCACCCCAAGTTGAGATGGAATCAATGGGCAAGCTATCTGACCATTTTTGGCTTTGTCCTTAAGGGCAAATGGAATAAATCGGAGTTTGATCGCATCTTGGTTAAGTCCCTCATCTTGATCATGAGGCAAACTTCTTCAAATTAGGAGATGAAAATGTAAGCGTCTTGGTTTCTCTCTAAGATTTGGGAAGCATGTTAATAAAATGCGGTCTAAGTTCGAAATTTGCTCCATTAACCTCGGGGAGTTTTATGCAAGAGGGATTGCATTTCTAGTGGGGTAACAAACATCTTGAAGAACAGGTGGGTTGGTATTGGCCATTTCGTTTGGTTCAGAGATGAATCAAAAGCAATTAAGCGATTAGTATTATCCCTAACCCAAGTTTGCATACACCAAAATCAAAATTTTTTTTTTTTTTGAAAAAGGATAAGAGAAAAGTTAAGAAGATGATGAGAAAAAAAATAAGGAAAAACTAACTAAAATAAATCAAGGCAATCACTTTCCATCACCAACTCTAGGGTTAAGCCTAAACTTGACTTAGACCGACTCCTAACAAAAATTCCCTTAGTGAAAAGATCAAAGTTTACTTGGGTAATTAGCGGTGGGATAGTACTAGAGGAGATCAAAGATCAATTAAGTACCTCTTTCCTTCGGGCCTATACATAACCCAAACCTTGCCTTAGACACCAATTAATCCAAATAAACTTGGACGGTTCACTTAAGAAATTATTGTTCCTTAATGAGCTCGAATCCTTAGGGGCCAGCGTCTAATCAAATTTTAAGAGGCTTGGGTAAGTGTAGTGAGAATTAGTGATTTTGGGCTAAGGAAAGGGTGATGAAATCCCTCACCTTATCTTGATTAGTGGGTTTTGCCCTTAAAATATTTTCAAGTGTGTGCCAAATCAAGATGCTCAAATCACTTTGGTGAATTCCTACTATTATATGAAATGCAACCCTAGAAATTAAAAGCAACTAAAAGGATGCAAAAAAAACAAAAATCTTTTTATTTTTTTTTTTATGGTCGACAATAAAACAAATAAAGTTTATTAGAATTAGACAAGGGAAAAAAATCCTTTTATTTTTTATTTTTTATTTTTTATCCTAATTGTCTCTAATGTATATGAACTATCTAAAGGGTGGAATTGAAAATACTAGATAGAAGTTACCCACGCAAAAGCAATGCAAAGCCTCGTTGGAGGCAATTCTTCAATCTTGAATCTTCAACTCTTGATCTTCAAGCTCCAAGTTCCTACACAAAGAAAACACACAAAATAAAAATCAAACTTAATGAAAATCCTACTTATGCACGCGTTCCGACAGCGGCCAAAAACTTGATGGGAAATAAATGATTACCTCCTAGGTTGCAAGTATACAACCTTTATCAAGTTATAGTATATAAGATTATCGATCCCAGAGGAGCGGGAAAGTAGGAGGAGTTTTGCTCAAGTTTTGGTTCTCAAATTATCTGCGACAATTAGGAGTTTATTAAAATAAAATGAAAATGAGAAAATGGTGAAAGTGGATGTGGAGAGGTTAGAGAGTGGATTGTGGATTATGTGCAGAGGAGAAAATAAAGTTGAGAGTGTGTGGTGGTTATATGCACATAATAACAAAACTAAGTTTGAGATTATATGCACATGGAGGAATATGAGATTGAGAAAATAAGTGCAAAATAAAAGAAAACAAGATTGAGAGAGGAGAGAGTAGGGAAAATCAAAATCAAGAATAAAAGAAAATAACAAACAAATGGAAAACAAGGATAAGTGCAAAATCAAGAATGTAAAGTATGGAGGATTAGTTAAAGATATGAGGAATCTAGAGTAGATCCACTTAGCTTATCTCAATCTCACGAGATGAGTTGGATTTGTTAGCTAGTTTCAAACAATCTCTAGGGATCCCACAAATATTGGCTCCACACTTAGAAAAGGGTAATTCCCTAGGGTTCTAGCCTCAAGGTGAATTAAAGAAAAGAAAAATCTATTCTAGAAAGTATACAAAGAATTAAATACATTGCATGAAAGTAAATTGCATGGAATTAAATTGCATGAAAGTAAATGCAAGAAAGTAAATTGCATGAAAGTAAATCTATTCTAAACAAAGAAATAAAGAAGAAAATGAAAAAGAAATAAAATAGAAACCAACAACTCTGATCTTAATCTAATCCTCCTTTTGGTCCTTGGATTAGAAGAGAAAGAAATTGAAGGGTGAAACATTTCATTTATTGTGTAACAAAAGTTACAATTTTGGAAGGTCTTCTCAATTAAGAGTGACCCTCCTCTCCAAATGGAGTTTTACAAAATATTTCACTCTCAAAACACTCGCCTTCACCCTATTTATAGCCCAACGGAGTTGATGTGAACCATTGGATCAAACCTAGCCAAAAGGAAGAAATCCACCATTAATCTGGAATGCATTTGGGAACCGATCGGTTGGCGTCGGTTATGTAGGTTAACAACCGGTTGGTCAGGATGGTTCCAACCAATTTGTCTTGATTTTTCTTCCAATTTCTCTTGGATCAATTTGGTATCTTGGGCCTTGGTTTGTCTTGATTTGGGCTTCAAATATTGGTAGAAATTGAGAATTTGAGTCATTTGGGCTTTTATTCATTATTTCTTTATTAGCACGCAAAATAAGATAAAAATAATTATTAGTAATATCGTTATTCATATAACATAGGTAATAAGGGTATAAAATGTAATTAAAATGTGATAATCAATGCCTCTCAAACAAAGAGGCTGAGAGGATCCCGGAAGCACCTGCAGAAGGTGAATGTGAGTGCTTTTGACTGGTCCCAGCTCTGATCGAATCGAGGAGAATGGGCTACTTTTGGCCTGATGATTAACGGCGATCGTGCTCATTTCGAAATGCCAGCGTGTCAAATTCCGCCTTGAATTATATGCATCGACCTCGAGCAATTGCATCCTTGACCACATCACGGCCATTGAGACATGGAGAATGGGCGTCGTAGGTCCCATTTTTCCTCCGTCGGTCAAAGCGTCGGTTTATTCTAGCGATCATCGACTACTTCTCTAAGTGGTAAAACAATCCCGTTGAAAGAAGTAAGCGATGCAGTCATTAAATTTATCAAACACCATGTCATCTGGGCGATTGTTCCAAAGGCCGGATCGTGCGGTCCCAATTCATCGACAATTCCTTCATCGGGTTTTGCGAGAATTCAAATACAGGCGTCTAGTCAACGGCTTATAATCCGGTACCAAATGGATTAGGCGTTCAACAAGACAATCATTAAAATTTTGTGGCTTGTGAAAAATAACAAAGCGAGATTGGGATGATAAACTTCGGAGAAGCACTACGGGCATAGCGCACAACCATACACACCTGGCTGGAAACCCATATTCCACGGTCTACGGGTGTGAAGATTTCTCCATTGGAAATCAATTCGTCCTCGCATCGCCCTTGCAGCGGAGATGGCGATGAAAAACGACATCGAAGCGTCTCGAAAAGCAGAGATGTTGGATGAAAAGCGCTGGAAGCTCAACAATGCATTGAATTCTACCAAGCTAGGATGTCGAGAGCTTTCAACAAGAAAGTCACGATGCGGAGTTTTAAAGAAGGAGATTTGGTCCTCATTGCTTTCGGACAGATAATCCTCACTTCAAAAGAAAGGTAAATTCGAGCCTAAATGGGAGGGACCGTTTGTAATAGAGGCGGTCTACTCTAATGAATTATCGCTAATTACCCAAAATGGCGGCCAGGCAATTAATCTTAGATAAATGGGAAGTTCTGAAGAAATACTACCCTTAGTATCTTCGGGATAACCGTTTTGGCGGAGTTCCTCGTGGGATGTTTCACCCACTTTCCATGAGGATAACCTAGATTTATCCTCCATCATAATTTCCCCAGTCAAATTCGGTAGGACTACAAATTTTACGGTACATTACCAAAATCCCCTCTTGATTCCTCCTATGAACAAGAGGCCCTCTCAAAATCCCTTTCACGGGGAGGATAGAATATAAAATTCTTCCTCCCTGGCGTAAGATCCCTTCGTTGATAAGCGAAGGGTTCTATCCACCCTCTCTAGGTAGCGCGTTGAAGGTATCTTGTAGGGTTTTCAAACCGGGTTGTCCTTTGAAGGTGCGCTGAGTCTTTTCGGTTCTCGGTGGAGATCCCACTTTTAGTTCCATCTTTCATCTTAGGTAGCGTGGTATCTTGTAGGGATTTTCGACCGGGTTGTCCGTGAAGGTCACACGAGTCTCTTCGGTTCTCGGTGGAGATCCACTCAGTTCCATCCCTTTTGCGGCCCGGTGAAGGTAAGCGGAACTTACATCTTAGGTAGCGCCGGTGAAGGTATCGTAGGATTTTCAGACACGGTTGTCCGTGAAGGTGCGCTGAGTCTTCGGTTCTCAAGTGGAGATCCACTTTTAGTCCCATCATCTTAGGTAGCGCCGGTGAAGGTATCGCGGGGATTTTCAGTTCAGTTTGTGAAAGTCACTGAGTCTCTTCGGTTCTCGGAGTGGAGATCCACTCTCAGTTCCATCCCTTTTCCAGGTAGCGCCGACTGAAGGTAAGCACTGGAACTTTCATCTTAGGTAGCGCCGGTGAAGGTATGCCGGGATTTTCAAACCGGGTTATGCGAAGGTCACGAGTTTCTTCGGTTCTCGGTGGAGATCCACTCTTAGTTCCATCTTTCATCTTAGGTAGCGCCGGTGAAGGTATCGTCGAGATTTTCAAACGGGTTGTCGCTGAAGGTCACTGAGTTTCTTCGGTTCTCGGTGAAGATCCTACTCTTAGTTCCATCTTTCATCTTAGGTAGCGCCCATGAAGGTATTGTAGAATTGAAAAAATGTTTATTGATCGAATGTGTGTATTACAATCAAATTCTCTGGATTCTGAGGAGGAAGAGGAGGTTGATTTGACTCCTCTTTGTATGGGCTCTTGGTGGCGATAGGATGCTTCACTTTCGATGCTCAGTGGGGGTTAGCTTCCGTTGTGATCGGACCAAGGTTGAAGATGAGCTCGATCTCTCTTGTGTGCACAAGTGTTGATCTCAAAATTCTCTCTCTTCTTTTCTTGACCCGACCCTAGCCTCGTTGGGCTTTTAGATATTTATATGGGCTTGAGGGTGTGATTAACCCTTTGTAAGCTTTCATCGAGGGTTAATGACCCTCCCATCGTGTCGAGGCCGATCAAATGTAGTGCGAGTTACGACAATGGCCTGCGTGCTTGCTACGGTGGCGGCTTGCGGTGATTGTCGTTGCTAATGTCATGGCGGCTGCGAGTAGCGGCGAACCTCGTCGGGCCGTGATAGCCGGCGAGCGAGCCTGCGTCTTATGGCTGGCGGTAGAGCCTCGTCTCTCTCACACTGCGAGCCGTTTCACATGCGAACCGCGTGTTGAGGTTGAGCCCGCCTCTTGAGCAAGTCTTGTCTAAATGTCGAACCTGCGAGCCTGCGATACGGTGTGAGCCTGTTGCTTGGCGAGCCCTAGATGCAATTATCGAGCCTGCGCTTGGCGAGCCTCGTCGAGTGTCGGTCACCACGGCTTGCGACCTCGGTTGAATGTAGAGGTTCGCATAAATGAACCTCGGTTGGATGTGAGGTTCGCTGCTATGGCGAACCTCGGTTGGATGTGGGGTTCGCGCTGCTAGGCGAACCTCGGTTGGATGTCGAGGCTCGAGGCTATAGGCGAACCTCGCTGAGTTGAGTCGTGATTGGCGAACCAGGTTGTCCGTGAAGGTCACGGAGTCTCTTCGGTTCTCGGTGGAGATCCACTCGGTTCCATCCCTTTTCGAGTAGCGGTAAGGTTTGGAACTTACATCTTAGGTACCGGTGAAGGTATCTTGGGGATTTTCAGACACGGTTGTCCGTGAAGGTGCTGAGTCTTCGGTTCTCGAAGTGGAGATCCCTTTTAGTCCCATCTTTCATCTTAGGTAGCGCCGGTGAAGGTATCTTGCCGGGATTTTCGGATTCGGGTTGTCCGGTCACTGAGTCTCTTCGGTTCAGTGGAGATCCACTCTCGGTTCCATCCCTTTCCGGTAGCGATTGAAGGTAAGCTTTGGAACTTTCATCTTAGGTAGCGCCCGGTGAAGGTATGCAAGGATTTTCAAACCGGGTTATGCACTTTGAAGGTCACACAGTTTCTTCGGTTCTCGGTGGAGATCCCTCTTAGTTCCATCTTTCATCTTAGGTAGCGCCGGTGAAGGTATCGTCGAGATTTTCAAACCGGGTTGTCGCTGAAGGTCACGAGTTTCTTCGGTTCTCGGTGAAGATCCTACTCTTAGTTCCATCTTTCATCTTAGGTAGCGCCGGTGAAGGTATTGTAGAATTGAAAAAATGTTTATTGATCGAATGTGTATTACAATCAAATTCTCTCGATTCTGAGGAAGAGGAGGTTGGACTCCTCTTTGTATGGGCTCTTGGTGGCGATAGGATGCTTCTTTCGATGCTCGAGTGAGGTTAAGCTTCCGTTGTTGTCAGACCAAGGTTGAAGATGAGCTCGATCTCTCTTGTGTTGATCTCCAAAATTCTCTCTCTTCTTTTCCGACCCGACCCTAGCCTCGTTGGGCTTTTAGATATTTATATGGGCTTGAGGGTGTGATTGCCTTTTGTGGCTTTCATCGAGGTTAATGACCCTCCATCGTGTCGAGGCGAGTCAAATGTCAGTGCGAGTTACGACAATGGCCTCGTGCTTACTACGGTGGCGCTGCAGTGATTGTCGGTTGCTAATGTCATGGCGCATTTGCGTAGCGGCGAACCTCGTCGGACGGCTGATGTAGGCGAGCCTCGTCTTATGGCTGGCGGTAGGCTGAGCCTCGTCTCACTGCTGCGAGCCGTTTCACATGCGAACCTGCGTGTTGAGGTTGAGCCCGCCTCTTGAGCAAGTCTTGTCTAAATGTCGAACCTGCGGCGCTTGGCGAGCACCGTGCAGTGTAGAGCCTGCGGCGGCGACCTATGCGAGTGTCGAGCCTGTTGCTTGGCGGCCTGGATGCGAGTGTCGAGTCTGGCTGCTTGGCGAGCCTCGGTTGAATGTCGAGGTTCGCTGCTATAAGCGAACCTCGGTTGGATGTCGAGGTTCCTTTGCTATGGCGAACCTCGGTTGGATGTCGAGGTTCCTTTGCTATAGAACCTCGGTTGGATGTCGGGCTTCGAGGCTATAGGCGAACCTCGCTGAATGTTGAGTCCGTGATTGGCGAACCTGCTGAATGTTGAGCCTCGGATTGGCGAACCTGCGCTGGATCCGAGCCTCGTGATTGGCGAGCCACCGATACGGTGTCGAGTTCCTGCTATAGGCGAACCTCGGTTGGATGTCGAGCTCCGCTATAAGCGAACCTGCTTTGAATGTTGAGTCACCGATTGGCGAACCTGCGCTGAATGTTGAGTCTCCTGATGGCGA
The DNA here is from genome assembly GCA_012295165.1 of Asparagus setaceus. Classification (NCBI taxonomy): domain Eukaryota; kingdom Viridiplantae; phylum Streptophyta; class Magnoliopsida; order Asparagales; family Asparagaceae; genus Asparagus; species Asparagus setaceus. The sequence continues at coordinate 37,444 of WHSE01000152.1, forward strand.
ACCTCGTCTGCTTTCTGAAGAGCAGTGCGTAATTTTCAAGCCGTGCGTCGAGTTGGGCCGAATTATATATGGAAATCGACCATCTCGGAGAGCGGATCCAACTGCCCTGGTCATTTCGCCCAGTTCCTTTTGGTTTGAGAGATATCAGCATTTCTGTCTATTTTGTAAAGTCAAACATCGGTAAACTTAACCTTTAGGTGGGCGACTCCTCGAGATGGACTCTTAGGCTCTTTGGCTCATTCCAGGATTTAATGCGGGGATTAAGGCAATTTTCGCCTACAAGACCCCCTCCAAAGTTTCGACTTGAATGCGGTTGAATGGAGTGCGGAACACTTTGGATATGAAAACTTGCAAAATGGTCGCCGTGCGAGGCGGGCGAGAACCTTTCTAACGAACGGTAAATTTGAATTCTTCACCATTTAATGATAAGCCCTCTAGGTTTTAGCAAACCCCGGCTATCAGCGGTTTGGTGAGCCTTCTGACTACCGTTTGAGTCGGGCTAGCATGTAGATTATCTAAGTCCGTTCTACATGTAGCGTTGTGCTAAGAGAGTTAACTCTCTTGGTGCTCTGATATTGAATCGTAGACTCTGTCCTTCTTACGGGAATAGACTACTGCTCACGTGTGTTAGGCGTAGACTTATCTCGAATGGGGGCCGAGATAAAATCCCTATGCGGAGGCATAGATCGGTTGTTGTTTAATAACAAGGCTACGATCAGATTGGCGGCGTGTAGACTTTGTCTTCTCTTGGGGCAAAGCGAACCTGTTTTGTCTTCTCTTGGGGGCGAGAGCGAACCATTTTGTCTTCTCTTGGGGCAAAGCGAACCGGAATAATGGCACATCGCATGGTAGGCCATTATTAGAAAATGTCGAATCGTTGATGACATAAAAGTATAACGATCGTGATCAAAAGGCAATCAAGTTGTTGATGGCGTGAGAGTATAACAACGGGATTACGAACAAAATCATTTAGGAAATGATTGTGGGGGTAGCAGAATGGATTGATTGACATGGGATTATAACGACTATGGTGAAATAGAGGCACATCGCATGGTAGGCGCTATTAGAATGATCGGATCGTTGGTGACATAAAAGTATAACGATCGTGTCGAAAGGCAATCAAGTTGTTTAGTGGCGTGAGTATAACAGCGATGATTGAAATAGAGCACATCGCATGGTAGGCCACTATTTGGAAATGATCGAATCGTTCATTGACATAAAAGTATAACGACGATCGGACAACGTCATTTGTGGGAATAATGATGCAGGACTATCGAGTGATTGTTAACATGGCGGAATTTCTTGCGATTGGGGCAACTTTGAGGACCCACCATCCTATTAGCGAGTTGGCAAGTTGATCATCGAGAGGTATGATGTTAGCGTGGCGGTGGGAGTGGTTCCGTCATCCTATTGGAAAGGATGCGAAGAAAATTTGGAGGAACTATCGGAGGTGGCGATAACATGATAACCTAGTGGGAGTTTGAAAGAAGACTACGGGTAGTACTTTTTGAAACTTACCATTAATAGGCATCATGATTACGTAGCCTTCTTGATGGCTAGGCGGTATGCTCCATTGAGTAAAGCTGATTCCCTACGAATGGCCCTTCCCATTTTGGTTCGAACTTCCCCTTCTTTTGGAGTTCAAAATCATTGGCGTCGGACGGCGAGCGAGGTCGCCTTCCTTGAAAATCGACATCGGACTTTCTTGTCAAATGCTTTAGAAATCGAGTGGTAAAGCTCGATATCGCTGGCGAGCATGTCGCTTTTAGTCCGGCATTTCAAGTTCCTCAAAGCGTCTGCGATGATTTTCCTCGGTTGTCATTCGGTGGATAGCTATTACGCGGCGATGGGATTTGAATCTCTAATGGTAAAATGGCTTCACAACCATAAACCGAGAGAATATGGGGTGGTACTGTCGATTGTGCGAACCGTTGTGCGGTAAGCCCATAGGCTTCTTGACTTGTCATTCAATCCTTCTTGTTGAAGAGACCATCTTGGTAGGATCTTGATGATCGTCTTATTAAAAGTTTCGGCTGTCCATTAGCGGAGGGTAGTAATTTGTTGATGCTAAATTCGGATCCGAATTTATCGCTCAGCGTGAAGGCATGGTGACAAATTGCGGACCATTATGGTGGGCGATCGCACCGGCACACGTCATAGGTATATGACATGATGTTTAACAAATTTGATCACATCGCTTGTCTTGACCAATCTCAGCGGAGCGGCTTCACCCACTTTGAAAATACTCGATTATCGTCAATATGAGCGATGTCCTTTTTGAAAGGTGGAGAATTGGACCAGCGATATCCATTCCCCATGTTTCAAATGGCGGGGCGTTGCGGTAGGATGCAAGTGTTCGCGGTTGATGAAGTAATTAGCATGTACTTGGCATGCATGGCACCGTTAAGCGTAAGCCGGCATCCTTACCATTGTCGGCCAATAATACCCAAGTCACATAACCGGTCCCATAACTTGGGTCGGTGGTGTGCTCCACAAACACCGTCATGAGCTTCTTTCAAGACTTGCTCTTGCCCTTAGTTGACAAACATCGGCGGTAACCCATCATAGGACCTTCTATACAAAGTGCGTGGTGGGAATCATAGTAGAATCTTGGCTTCGCCCGACGAATTGACTCCCTTTCTTTTATGTCTTGAGACAATATCCATACAAGACATAGTCGATGATCGGGAACCGCCCGTTGGCGTGCTTCCGGTGACTTAGGCTCGTCTTATTTGTTTGGATCTGTAATGCATATTTTGGCGAAATAGTTGCCGACTAGACCGCGATAACCTCTTGAGTAGCATTCTCGAGCGGGGCTAAGCGTAAGCTGAAGGCCAGGTATATCGCACAAGTGCGCAGCGGGGTACATGATCAATGTAAAAGCTTTCAAAGTCGACTAAAGTCATGGCTGCATGATGAGGGATAAGGTCCTCGTGCGACTTAGTATTCTCCTCTCGGTTGTTTTACGACTAGGCTGCGAATCCCCAAATGCTTCAAGGTGTTTCACGCCTAGGCGTTTGGCTATGTCGAGACCAATCAATAGCGCGTTATTGCTCACCGCGTTATTGGTGCATGGTTCGACGACCGACTCGTGGTATCGCGTGGTTGTGTGGAGATATCAATACTACCCCACTCCGGCTACAGCGGGGCCGTCGAGGAATTAAACTCTCGAGCTCGATCAGAACAAAGCGCCATACACGTTCCTTAGAGGCGGATTAGCTTCATAAGGTTCATCGGGCATGTCTTGATACAATTGACTTTCCCTTTCAAAGGGTGGTTAGCCATAAGATCACCTGCGGCTTGACCCTTCATCGCCGAGGTTTGAAGTGAATGTCGTCTTGAGACAACAACAATGCCCATCTAGCCATTCGACCATTCAGCGTGCGGTGGGTCCGCGAATACGGATAGGGTCAATTTTGGAGATGGCGTGTATGAATGCGTCACTAGATAGTGCGCATCTTTTGGATGGTGAAGACCAAAGCCAAACATTCCTTCGAATGGGAGGATATCGATATTGACCCACGACAACGTCCTCGAGGTAATGTTGCTGTTGCGTGGCGTTGTCATCGTCACGTGCTAAGAGACACGCTACGCATGCTCGTAGCGGATGTAAATCGAAATGGCTTTCACGATTTAGGTGCAACCAACCGGGGGATTAGAAAGATCGTCTTGATCTCTTGAATGCCTTAGGCAATCTTCATCCCAAGCGAGCGATCGCCTTTCTTCATGAGCTTTGAGAATGGTTGACATTTCAGATAAATTGGAGATGAATCTGCGAATGTAAACCAGCGCCCTTGGAGACCCGAAGCTCTCGAGGCTTCTAGGAGGTGGGAGTTCTTGGATAGCCTTGACTTTGTCGAGATTCGGTATACCATCAGTGTGACCACGAACCCTAGAAATTTGCCACTAGACATCCCGAAAAAGACTTAGTTGGGTTCATCTTGGTGATGAGCCGCATTATCTCAAATGTCATCCTCAAGTTCGTGTAAATGATCACTTTTGTGGCGACTCTTGACCAAATCATCTACGTAGCATTCTCTTGTCTTCCTAAATATTTTTGGAAGATAGTGGTCATAACATGGGTATGTAGCCCTGCGTTTTCAAGCGAAGGCATAAGCGTATAACGGTATATTCGGCGGTGTTGGAAGCGATGTGCTTTTCATCATCGGGGTGCATTTTGATCGATTGTATCGAAAAGCCATCCATAAAGACATCCTTCGAATCGCATGTGTTGTCGATAATGAGATCGCGTGAGTATCATCCCATTGAGAATTATACAACATCTTGGGATACCGCTGCATCGGTTAGCGGCGCCGGGACTACCATCTATGGTTTCAATGCTACCAATTCGTCCCTTGGGCAAGATCAAACTCAGATGCGGATAGAGATTTGAAGGCGAGGCGTCACCTTTCGTCATTGATCTTTGATACATCCTACAATTTGCTATTAGGTGACCACGGATCCATGAAAACTTGATCGTCCGTCTCTTGTTGCATCAATGCATGAAGTATATAGATGAAGAGGGGATGGTTAAAACATTGGTGCGGAAGGCAACCATTCAAAGGGGAGAATTATTTCTTGATTACGTCCACTACCTTGAGGAAGGCCAAACCGATGAACCACGGTCGAGGACTATGGCGGAAATGAAGGCGACATAGAGTCAGAACAAGGAGTTGTTTTCAATGATGTAAAACCCTTTGTAATCGATCTGAATGATCGATGGCGATGTCGTCACTTTCAATGAAAATTACGATTTAACTACGCGCGGGTGTTGAAAGTCATCTTGACTTAATGTCGAAGTGCATACGCGGTTGTATCTTTGAACCTACATTACACATGCCAATTCGATCGTCGTTTATGGCGACCAGTACATTCTAACCCTTCTGGCGATCTTTGTGGTGCCGGCGGGAATAATGATCGGAAAAGACATTATCTTTGGCGGTCGAAGCTCATTACAGGCGAGGAGGAACAACCCCAAGCAAAGAAAGAACCCCAATTTTCATATTTCGCCCGGCTGCGACATTTGATGAAGAAAATGGGGTATGACTTCTTCATAAAGAAGGACTAAACCGGGGAAAGGCATCGAGGAGACGCGATCCGATCCTTTATGTCGGAAGGCCGGCTGATGATTACTATCATAAAACTTCGTAAAGGGTTGGGGTATGAGTCACCATCATTACTCATGGCATCGCAGGCCGAGTGATTGAGCACTCATCGTGCGGAGCGGTTTCACGGGATTAGAAGCGATGCAGGGACATGAATGTGTGTATTACAATCAAATTCTCGATTCTGAGAGGAAGAGGAGGTTGATTTGACTCCTCTTTGTATGGGCTCTTGGTGGCGATAGGATGCTTCACTTTCGATGCTTTCGAGTGAGGTTAAGCTTCCGTTGGATCGAGACCAAGGTTGAAGATGAGCTTCGATCTCTCTTGTGTGCACAAGTGTTGATCTCCAAAATTCTCTCTCTTCTTTTCTTGACCCGGCCCCTAGCCTCGTTGGGCTTTTAGATATTTATATGGGCTTGAGGGTGTGATTAACCCCTTTGTGGCTTTCATCGAGGGTTAATGACCCTCCCATCGTGTCGGGGCGGTCAAATGTCAGTGCGAGTTGACAATGGCCTCGTGCTTGCTACGGTGGCGCCCGGCTGCGGTGATTGTCCAGTTGCTAATGTCATGGCGGCTGCGTAGCGGCGAACCTCGTCGGACCCGGCCGATGTGAGCGAGCCTCGTCTTATGGCTGGCGGTAGGCGAGCCTCGTCTCTGCTGGCGAGCCGTTTCACATGCGAACCTGCGTGTTGAGGTTGAGCCCGCCTCTTGAGCAAGTCTTGTCTAAATGTCGAACCACCATTGCCGCGACCTCGTCGGTCGAGCCACCGGCTGCTTGGCGAGCCTGCGTACGAGTGTCGAGCCTCATTTGCTTGCCTGCGTCTGCAGTGTCGAGCCTCGGCGCTGGCGAGCCGCGTCTGAAGTGTCGAGTCTGCTTGGCGAGCCTCGGTTGAATGTCGAGGTTCCTTTGCTATGGCGAACCTGGTTGGATGTCGAGTTCCTTTGCTATAAGCGAACCTCGGTTGGATGTCGAGGTTCCTTTGCTATAGGCGAACCTCGGTTGGATGTCGAGGTTCCTTTGCTATAAGCGAACCTCGGTTGGATGTCGAGGTTCCTTTGCTATAAGCGAACCTCGGTTGGATGTCGAGGTTCCTTTGCTATAAGCGAACCTCGCTGAATGTTGAGTCCGTGATTGGCGAACCTGCGCTGAATGTTGAGTCTCGTACGATTGGCGGCACCTGCTGAATCGCAGAGCCCATTTGCGATTGGCGGCGCAAATGCAGTGTCGAGGTTCAAGCTGCTCGGCGAACACCGGTTGGATGTCGAGGCTCCTTTGCTATGGCGAACCTGGCACGAATGTTGAGTCTCGATTGGCGAACCTGCGCTGAATGTTGAGTCACCGCGATCGGCGAACACCAAATGCCTTCTGAAGAAGCAGTGCAATTTTCAAGCCGTCGTCGGTGGACGAATATATATGGAAATCGACCATCGTGAGGCGGATCAACTGCCCTGGTCATTTCACCCAGTTCCTTTTGGTTTGAGAGATATCAGCATTTCTGTCTATTTTGTAAGAGTCAAACATCGGGTAAACTTAACCTTTAGGTGGGCACGACTCCACTCGAGATGGACTCTTAGGCTCTTTGGCTCATTCAGAGTTGTTTGTCGGGAGTTAAGGCAATTTTCGCGCCCTCTGGTATCGCGTAGGGATTTTGGATCGGTTGTCCGTGAAGGTCACTGAGTCTCTTAGGTTCTCGGTGGAGATCACTCTCGAGTTCCATCCCTTTTCAGTCTGTAGGCCCGAAGGTAAACCTGGAACTTACATCTTAGGTAGCTTTGAAGGTATCTTGCCAGATTGTTGGATGGTCGTCCGTGAAGGGCGTCTGAACCCTCTTGATTCTATATTGGGCCCTGCTATTGGTTTCGATACGAGAAATAGAACATAAGTTCCTCCTCTCTCACCAATTTAATCCTATCAATCAAAACTCCTTAATCCAAGATTCTTCTTGGGGTATTTTATCCGGCCTAAGAAGGGATAAAGCCAGCGCTACTCCTGCAGCGTTGCGGTTTAGTCTTTCTCCGATTGAAGACACGAGTTGATTAGGGTATTTTATCCGAGCCTAAGTAGGGATAAGCCTATGCCTATGAGGCATTGCGGTAAATTCTTAGCCGTTGGGTTAATCTTCGAGTGAAAAAGCGAAGCCTCGTATTCAACATCGTAGCATTAAGTCTAAGAGTTTCATTCTTTTAGCACAGCGTTGTGTGTAGAGCGGTTTAGATAATCTACATGCTAGCCCAACTCAAGCGGTAGTTGGTAAAGGCTCATCAAACCCGTTGAAATTTGGTTTGGCCAATAACCCTAAAGTCGGCCTAACAGCGTCGCCGGTTTGAATCTTTGTCCGATTGAAGAAGACACGAGTTGATTAAGGGTATTTTATCCGAGAAGCCTAAGAAGGGATGAGTCTACTGCATTACAGCAGCGTGGCGGAAGGTCTCTTGCGGTAAAGAATGCAGAGCCTATGTATTCAATATCATAGCAACAAGTCTAGAAGAGTTTCATTCTTTTAGCACAACGTCCGCGTCGGAGCGGATCGATAATCCATGCGCTAGCCAATTCAAGCGGTAGTTGGTAAAGGCTAATCAAACCCGTTGATGGTGAGGGTTTGCCAAAATCTATAAGTATTATGGTTAATTATTTACGGCAGTAAAAGAATCATAATAAAGAATAAAAGTAATAAATCTTATTCATTTTGAAGTAAATATAGAAGAAGCTACAAGCTGTTTAAACATCAAGTCTATGACAAAGGATTTGTTGCTTTCGGTAGAACTTCACCATTGTAAGCTGGTGGAGTTCTTCCTGCAACTTCGACACGAAGGACTCCTCGCCGGTATTGATCTTCGTGAAATGCCTCTTCGATCTCGGCCGGTTTACGCCCGGCGGTTCGAGTTCCTAGATGCGGCGGCGAGCTTCTTCCTTGTTGGCCTTAGCCCGACAATACTGCTCATCTTGTCTTCCTCGGCATGGAGCTCTCCACGGCGATTATCCTCTCCTTTTCGCCACAATATCGGTGCGGATATGGCTTAGGGAAGAATATGTTTCGGCAACAACGATCCAGAGCTGATGGTAGCGGTCTCATCACGGACCTCGAGCCCGGTAAAAACGGCGTCGCGCCATGCCTCTAAGCGTCGGTCGAGCGGCTACGTCGCGAGAAGCTCGGCTGCGCGGTTCTTGTAGCCTTGAAGCTTTCTCTCGGATAGGCGGGGTCGTCGGCAATGGCTGAGCATTTCGGGATAACCCATATCGTTATCAAGGCCATCAGGGGATCAGCGGCGGCTGGCCGATGAAGAAAAGCCCGCCATGGAGAACCTTTTCGATCACCGTGTTCACCAGGAAAAACGGCGTACTTCAGCGGATAATGAAATGGGATGGATCTTCATCGACATCCCAGCTCGCCCGAGATCATGGAGTCGAGATGTAGGCTCTACACAAAAGACTTTAGAACCTTCAATCTTGGCGAATATTCGAGTTAGAAGACTCTTACGTCTCCTCGGCCATAGTTTAAGGGTTGTGAGTCTATCGGAGAATTACTGTCGGAGAACTATCTATGGCGGCCGACTCCTCGGTGTGCTCATCTATCTCGTGATCGCCAGTAATTTTGATTAAAGAAGCGGCGGAAGAGGAGTGCTTGCCACTACACAAGAGGAATTTCTCGAGCTCCTTTAATTATAGTAGTATTGGCCAAATGGGTCCTATAATTAATCGAAAAAGAGTTCATCACAGATCTTCGAGGGATGGTGGTTTGAGGTAAATCTTCACCAGAACGCCATCCACGTGACCAGCGGCATTGAGTCATCCATGGAAGTGTTGCTAGTATAAACCCGACTTCCACGAAATCTTCCATGGAGAGTAGAAAAGAAGGCATTAGGGGAATGCAACTAAGAGTTGGCGAACAATAGGTAAACTACTTACCTCCTGGGTGGGGTTAGCTTGCTGAGTCTCGTTTGTGCATTTGTCTCCTGCAATCTCTCTAAAGAGCAAAAAAGCGAAGAGGCAATTAGTGGGGGAGTGCAATTCGAGTCGTTCAATTCTCGCATTAAGCCATCGAGAGGAGTTATCGATGTTAGATGTACACAGGTTCACGAATGAGGTCCTAACTCCCTCCGCCATAACTCCATACATTTGTTGAGTAAAACTTGGCTCGGCATGGCGAGCCCGGTGTGATGAGGAAAATCAAAGCCCGAGAATCATAATCCTAAAACCCCACTGCATACAAGCGGAGAAATGTTAGTCTCCAAAGCGAAAATTCGAGGGTTATCATCGGCCGAATTGTTTCCTCCGTCATTTGGCCCGATCATCAATAGAGGGTGGAGGTCTGTATCAGTCTTATGGACAGAACCTCTTTTCGTTTAACCCTCGAGAGGTGAAATTCTTCTTCTTCAAGGAAACACGAAAATTCAGGTTGAATGAGAATCAATAGAAAGGATGAGCAGGAAGGGGAAAAAGAGAGCTGGAGGTTTGACTCAGCTTGGTCCTCTTCTAAAGTGGTAAATTGTGGAACTCCTCTTCATGTGACAACATACTCAGATCAATAGTAGATAAAGCAACAATGGGTTGTAGTTGAGATTTCCAACTTATGCAAGAGCCACACAAAGTGAACACATAGGAAGTAGTAGATTTTCTATTATCTCTATCATTTGCATAATTGGAATCTACATAGCCAACTAGTTTAACACCTTGAAACACTTAGAGAAGGTTAATCCTACATTCACGAGAGGATTTTAAATATCTTAAAAGCCATTTCAAGGCATTCGATGAGGCATACCGAGATTTGACATATATCTACTCAAGCAACTAGCATATGCAATGTCGGTCTAGTGCTAACCATGAGATACATGGTGATTCTATAGCATTCGAATATGACACCTTCTTCATATCATTTATTTCGGTTTAGTTTTGGGGGTGATCCTTACTCAACACAAAATGGGAAGCAAGAGGCACATTCACATTTGGCATCGGACATAGCAAATTTACTCAAAAGTTTTTCGACGTATGGACTTTGGTTTAAAACTAGCGTAGATATTTTTTGTCTCTAATAATATTCATGCCTAGAATTCTTTTTGCATCGCCTAAGTCTTTCATGTCAAAATTTTCACAAAGGCATTTTTGAACATGCTCAATGGACTTCAAACAAGGGCTAACAATCAACATGTCATCCACATAAATTAAAAAGAACAGACGCGAGTTTATATTCTTATAATACAGGGCAATGATCATCGAACTCCTTTTAAACTTTAAAGATTGCATGCATTTATCAAATCTTATATTCCATTGCCTAGGTGATTGTTTTAAACCATATAAAGCCTTTTTAACAAACACACATGATCGGGCAATATAGGGTCCACAAAGCCCAGGTTGGTGCATATAAATATTTTTGTCAAGGTCACAGTGTAAGAAGCAATAGTTACATCCATTTATTTTAATACCCAATTAAAATGAGCAACTAAAGCAAGCATAATTCTAACA